>JASAMV010004388.1:0-34264 GCA_030248065.1 Rhynchonema sp. JSB1_4
AAAAAATTTTTAAGAGAAATTTTTTTAACGAAAACTTGTTTAAAAATTTTTTTCCAACCCAACTCAGTGGTTTTTAAAAAAAATTTTGAGAAAAAAGATTCGTTCCAAAAGTTAAAAAAATTTTTTTTATTATTTCAAAATTCGAAAATTTCTCTATTTTTTGCTCTAAAAGTGCTATTTTTGCATGAAAGTTGGTACTGTTGACATCACCTGACCCTACCATGGGTGTATTGGGTGCCACAGTTGTTGTTTTGTGGCATCTAGACATAGTGCACACACTCACAGGGCCTCTCATATGACTACACACGTACATGTGACTAGGTGGGCATTTATTAATCGACCATTTATTTCATGCCCCAGACCCGAAAGGACTGATTCGGTGTAATAAGCACTCTAATTTCACACAATGTACAGCTTATTTGCATGGATCGTGTACCTAGACGCAATAATTTCACCCAAAATCCCCATCCTGATTATCAGAAAGCCACACCACGACACCCGAACCACCTGGGAAAGGGTACGGGTGTGTATTGGTCGCACAATGACTTTATAAGAATTGGTCAACTTTTTTTCCTGAATCGTAAAGCGGGACAGTGACGGGGCAATGACGTTGCGTTGCGTGATCGCACACAAAACACGTAGTAAAGAGAATGTTTCAGACCTGCGCCAACGTGGTTGATCTGCTAGATTATTTTCAGCTGAAAATGTTTTGTGAGAATCACAAATAGCACAGTAGTTAAGAGTGACTGAACGTGAAAATCAGGATCGATTTTGATGAATTCTTATATAGCCATTGTGCTACCAATACCTGACTACAATTGGTACTTATCGACCTATTTTCGTATCGCTTCTGCTTTATATGCACTTAGAACACATTATGTAACAAAAATTCCGCTATTTTGTTCTTGAGCGCTCATATTTTATCGTGTTGGGCAGATTTTGGCTGGATAAAAAAATTTTTAATTAAAAAAATTATTTTTTAAAAAATGGGGCTCGAACAAAATTTTTTTTATTAACCACTGGGTACACTGGTGCACACGCAGGTATTAATAGCACAGTCACTTTATAAGAATTGGTCAATTTTTTTCCTGAATCTCAAAGCAGGAAAGTGACAGGGCAGTGACGTTGCGTTGCGCGATCACACACAAACCATGCAGTCACCAAAATGTTTCAGACCCACAGCAACGTGGGTGCTCTGCCCGATTATTTTCAGCTCAAAATGTTTTGTGAGAATCACAAATAGCACAGTGGTTAAGAGTGACTGAACGTGAAAATCAGGATTGATTTGATGAATTCTTATATGGTCATTGTGCGACCAATATGTACGATTTTAATTTGCGTGCACGTGCTAAGTCGACTTTTTGCTTGACTATCGCACGCGCTACTCACATCTGCGTGAAACTAGTGCAGCTACCCCTTTCCGGGAACTGTGCTGTATTTGACATTCTCCGACGATACGTGCGATTTTTTGCAAGCTGGGTTTTATGCGCCTCCTCTTTTTCATTACTTTGTATAGCTTGCCTGGCGAAGCAAATCAAAAGAACCGTGTTTTGACACAGAACAACATTTTTAACGCCTTCGAATGAAGTAGCCCGTAGCTCAACATTTAGCCGCAGCCGAAATCCAACTTAGTCAAGTTTCCATTTGTGTGAGATTGATGGTTCTCCCTATTGGTTTTGTTGCAGCCAACAACGGCAGCTAACAACAACAAGTACAGCCCATGGACGCATGGCAAAGGTACGGCTATAGTCTCAGCGTTATATTCTTGCCTACCATGGCATTATCACACACAGTGGTTTTTAAAAAAAATTCGTTCCAAAAGTTAAAGAAATTTTCCTTAAGTTGTTTCAAAATTCGAAAATTTTTCTATTTTTTGCTCTACAAGTGCTGCTTTTTGCAGAAAAATTGCCACTGTTGACATCAGGGTTTATTGGGTGCCATAATCGTTGTTTTGTGGCATATTTGGACATAGTGCAACACACTCACAGGGTTTTTTATATAACTACACACGTACATGTGACTGGGTGGGCATTTATTTATCCGTGCCCCAGACCCGAAAGGAATGATTCGATGTAATATTCACTCTAATCAGGGCTTGCGCGGTAGCGCGTCCCAAATATGGCTCGAGTGAATTAGTGCCGGATGTAAAATTTTCTTTCGGTCGTAAAAATACTTAGGAAGACTCAATTGGCAAATAACTTACACACTAGTTACATCCAGTTATGCTAGATGTTTGTGCAAGATTTGGGTTCCATCAGTAGAGGGTGTCAAAAGTTACGAGACCAAACGTTGCGAAAAAATGCGCAAAATTATTCTTTTTTCTTCTTCTTCTGCTTCTATTTTTTATATTAAAACTTGGTCCCTGATAAATAGAAGCATCTGACGCCACAAATAACATGTGCGGAATGGGGGTTTTTGGGGTCGAGAAATCTAATGATGTCATCCGTTTTGTTGTAGGTCATGATCTGAGTCCGGAAACCTGGTTCGAGACCAGTACTCAAGGTTGAAAAATGCTCCAATTACGGTGAAAACTTGCACACAGATGTTTTCAACAACACTGAATTCACATTTGAAATTCTTTTAGTGCAATATGGCATGAAACATCAAGTTTCTGATCATGTACGTGATCTCACTCACGATTCTGCGTTGTATGTTGCCAATGCGTTGACACACACACACCGCATGACGTCATCGCATGCTGTGCTTATGTGTGTGTATGTTGCCTGGCTGCGTTGTGTGCTGTATGTATTGTATGCTATGGGAGTGGCACACGCAGGGTTGGAAAAAAAAATTTTTTTTTAAACAAGTTTTTTTCTAAAAAAATTTTTTTAAAAAAAAAATTTTTTTTTAAAAAGTCTGAGATTCGGGGAAATTTTACCAAATTTGCCTAAAAAACGCGTAAAATCGCGAAAAAAATGCAACTTTAATTGACAAGTCACTTTTGTGACTTGGTTTGCATCACTTATCAAGGGTGTTTACGTCATTTCGGTGCGATCCAACAGTCTGTGCTTGATATGGACCGATGATTGCTGCTCTGTGGTATCGGACACAACAGTTTGTGGCCGAATAAGCAAGATTCACTCATAAACCACACAGAATTGAGAATATAAGCTCCAGAAATACTTGTCGGGTAGCTGAATCAGTCGTATATGACCGACCCGATGGGGTATGACATCGAAGTACCCTGTAGGCACATGCATACTGTGTCCCATGTATTACGGGAAGGTATAATAACATCATTTGGGGTATCTTAGGTACCAAATACATGCCCCAAAGGTGATTTTGTGAAGAAAATTTTTCGACCCTTGAGAAAAAATGACAAAAAATAACCCCCAAAAAGGCCATTTTTGGACGTTTTAGAACATTTTGTTCCCCCGAAAATTTTTAAAAAAAAATTTTTTTTTTTTAAAAATTTTTTTTTAAAACCTTTTTTTTAAAAAAAATAAATTTTTAAAAAAAAAAATTTTTTTGCCCAACCCTGGGCACACGTGCTGATGCCTTTATTAAACAGGCAACGACACACATAAATAAGGACACATTTTTTAGGTTCGTCGGTCGGGACAATACCCAATGGTACTGCCGTGGAACTGAGATTACTTGATCAAGTCATTTTTGCGAACTTGACATAGAACTGAGATACAAGTTGAAAAATGTTTGCTTTCGCAAACAACCCAGTGGAAATATGGCTCTCCAAGTTCATATAAAAGTTGAATACTAGAGGCAAACAAGTTTCTCAAGTTTAATCGAGACAGTTTGTCTGACTGAAGTTCATATCAAGTTGAAGATTCGGGCCCAAGCCACTGAAGTTCACGGGCCTGAATCTTCAACTTGATATGAACTTCCGTGGCTTGGGCCCGAATCTTCAACTTGATATGAACTTCAGTCAGACAAACTGTCTCGATTAAACTTGAGAAACTTGTTTGCCTCTTGTATTCAACTTTTATATGAACGGGGAGAGCGAGCCATATTTCCACTAGTTTGTTTGCGAGAGCAAACATTTTTCAACTTGTTTCATACTATGTGCAGCTTCTTTGCATTGGTCGTGCATTGATACCTAGACGCAATAATTTACCCAGATTTCCCATCCCGAAGATCAGGAAGCCATACCATCACAACCGCACCACCTGGGGAAGAGTACGGGTGTGTACCTATGACTACGGTTGGTAATTATCGACCATTGGGTAGTATTGTTTTCGCATCACCTGTGCTTTATATGCACTTAAAACACGTAATGTAACAAAAATACCTCTATTTTGCAATTTTGCACATGTTTTGTACCCCCATTTTTGTATCGTGTTGGGAAGATTTTGACTGGAATAAAAAAATTTTTAATAAAGAAAAAAATTAAAAAAAAGATGGGGCTCGAATAAAAACTTTTCATTAACCACTGATCACACATATACCGTATTTCTTCTAATAGACGCCGGTCTCCAATAAACGCCTAGTCTCTTCTCTAATAAACCCCCGGTCTCTAAATAAACCTCCGGACCTCAAGTTTACTTAGAGAAATTCACATACAGTACAATGACCTTCATTGGTAAACTATAACTTTGATGGTGTTTTAGATTTGATTATTAAGCGTCTGGCATCATATCTGTTAAGGATGAGACACTCAAATTCTTTGTCTTGCGATTTCTTGCTTAAAATACCGTACAAGCATGACGAATCCCGACGTACCCTGAAATATTAAACGCCCGTTTCCAACAAACGCGCTTCTCTTACAAAACACTCGGTGGTCAAGTCAGAGGGTGTCCCCCAAACCAGTACACGCCCTGGCATTTAACAGAAGCAATACGAGTAATATTGTTGCAGAACCTTGTGGTACCGAATTTATCTGCCCGCCCAACCACCAATGTTACAACGAAGAGCTGAGACTCGGCGGCAGTATATTTGACGCGTTCTACGTGCATCGCGCACGTTGCACACCAATTGATGCCGGTAAGTGACATAACCAAGAGCAAAAGTTACCGTATTTATGTATGCACTACCGTAGACTGATCAAACCTTTGTTCTCAAATCCACAACCTTTCACTTAACCTATCGTTATGGTTCTGTACACAGCCGTTAGTTGCCGTATCCTAGGGCAATCCTAGCCAGGATCTACCGTAACTCAATATGCAAGTGTAGTATAATAATGAACCGTAACTCATCGCTGTAGGCGATTGCGCCAAAGAGAACGCGTGTAGCGGTCCGACACAATTGTGCCAGTCGACTACGGCATTATGCGCCCGACTGAGCGCGGAGGAACGTTTGATCTGGTGCCAGAAACCGTATGTGTGCGTTGACGCCGAATTTTGGGTGAGTTTGATTGTCAACCTTGTGTTGAATGTTGAACATTTTGCAATATTAGCTTTAGATATCCCAGGCAGAGTTGGGCACAAATTTTAAAAAAATTAAAAAAAGTTTTTGAAAGATATTAAAAAAATTTTAAAGGTTTTTCGGACGAACGAAACGTTCTAAAGCGTCCTAAAATCGCCTTTTGGGTGTTACTTTTGTCATTTTGCTCATGGGCCAAAAATGTGTTATTATCTGATGATGCCACTTTGGTGGTAGCGAAACGTCATAAATCTAACCATTTGTATTGGTTTTCGATGTCATACCCCATCGGGTCGGTCATATACGACTGATTCAGCGACCCGATAGGTGTTTCTGCAGCTTGTTGTCCGAATTCTGTGTGGTTTATGAGTGAATCTTGCTTATTCGACCTCAAACTGTTGTGTCTGATGCCATAGAGCAACACTCATCGGTCCATATACTGTACAAACTGCTAGATCTCACCGATATGATGTAAACACTCTTCATAAGTGATACAGACCAAGTCACAAAAGTGATTTCTCAATTAAAGTTGCAGTTTTTCGCGTTTTTGCGCGTTTTTTTGGGCAAATTTGGTCACATTTCCCCGAATCTGAGACGTTAACAACAAAATGTTTTTTAATTTTTTGAAAATAACTTGTCTAAGAATAATTTTTTCCCAACCCTGATTGCAGGAATCTCCGTTGACAAACACATCGGATAGGTATTTTCATGTTAAGATCACCAACAAAAGTGCAAAACTGTGCACACTCTTGGTCACTGGTGATATGGACCCGATCTATTCTGGGTAAAATTTTTCGTTCTCGCAGCCAGCGGGACAACCGTAACCTGCTGCTGCTTGCTCGGGCTATGCTGCAGTGGAATTTTTTTGGAATTCTGATTATCAAGACCAAACTGTTTGCCAATACTCAATGCCCATGGTTTCATTCCTGACGGGCCATAATAAACAAATTAGATCGGTAGCACTCGCTTTAGTCAGAATTAGAACTCTGCTCTTTGGGCACTGCAATTTTTCACTTGCTGAACGTGGTCGCCCAAACCTGCTCTGTCCAATCGTCACCAAATTGCCATGACACGCAATAAACTTTCTAAAAAGTATGTTGATTCGTCTCCAGAAATGCACTTATTTGTTTCAGTACGACGGAAAAACGCCCGTGCATACGACAGTCATGTGATGGAAAAAATGCGATCCTGTTGTAACAGGTCTTGCGTACAAGGCGCTGCCCTCAATGCACCTAATTGCTTGACCGATTGTTTTTTCTTCAATGCAAGCCTCAACCCAACCCAAGTTATAATAACCGTGTTTAAAATACTTGGAATAACGATGATATTGAAAGATAGGATCCGATATCTTAGATCGTTCACATCAATATGGTTGAAATTTTTCTGGAACAATATATTCACTAAAAACCGTTTTTTATTATGTTTCCAGACCAAAAGTTGGTCGCCAGTTCAAGTGGGGTACGTTTGGACAAAATATGGTACAAAATTTCTTCATGAGGAAAGTCATGCTGGACAAGTCGGCCTCAACACATTAAAAATGCTGCATTTGGATGATTTGAGAAACGGGCCTCGCAACCTTCCGAGTTTTTCTTCGAAAACTTGGAGGTTTTTCCGAAAATTTCCGATATTTTTTCAGTCCCCGGAAAATATCGGCTCGTTTATTTTGGCCGCTGAAAAAAACGCTTCTTTTTGAAAAAAGGTTTTTTCGCACCTGCAACTATACATCAATGTGTAGAATTCACAAAACAAAGTTAGGCGTTTGATACGGCTCATTGTAAAAGCAAAATGAAGCAAGGAAATGGATACTGTGCATGTGAAAATATGTTACTGTACTTGGTAGGACTGAAGGAACCGATATATCTGATTAAAGGTGAATAAAATATTCGTTATTTCGAGATATCTAGCTTCTGTTGCGCATTGCCATTTTGTACAGCTTGCCCATGTGTGGCCCAATTCGGGTAGCGAGCTCCTCCTGAAACTGCGCCCCCAAAATCCCTTCTGCTGTAACCTGCTACCACTCTTTGCCGACTAACATCACGCGTTGCTCTGACGTAACCACAATTAACCAATGAAAGCCCACCGAGTCAAGTGTACGATCATATGTCCTTGTCATCGTGTACATAGCTTTGTCTAGATGCCATAAAACAGCGATTATGCTCATACTTTTGGAGCAAAAATCGAGAAATTTTCCATGCAGAAGTAACTACTCCATCGGCTGTGCATTAAGGTGCGCATGATGAGCGAAAACAATAAGATGTAAAGAAACTCGTGAAACGATGCCGTCCTTCTCTGCTCATTATCGCCCTTCGTCGTTGTCCTGCAACATAACGTACGGCTCAGAATATACTTCGGGCGGTGATGTTTATCATCGCGATGTCTGGGTGATGTTGCACACACGGGTGTATCAACTTTTTTGAGCTGAGTCTTGCAGTGCAGGACAGAATCGCGTAAAGTGATCGCGGTCTTCTGAGACACAACCGATCAATCGTTCATGCATAGATCGGCGTAGCATGACAGCACCGGATCGGACCGACTATCAAGTTTTTAATTCGCACTAAATGAAATATGTACAGTCCCAGCCACGAACTCATGAGACGCCTGTTGCACGCGTTCCGATACATTTCGAAAACAAAAGAAAGAGAAATTGGGCGTGTATATGCATTGCCAGTTTTTTCTTTCTTTTGATTTCGAAATGTTTCGAAACACTTGCAGCGGTAACAGGTGTAACATGAGCTCGTGGTTGGGCAATACATGCTGTGTGCACGTAACGAAACGATGCCCTCATTTTCTCTCCTCATTATCGCTCGCGTCGCCGTCATCCTACGGTAGCCATAACAACTGAAAACGAATTTTGTTACTGTCGCAGTTTCTATCTTGCTGTCCTACCCGAAACAGAAAAAAGTCTGGAATTATGAATTTGTTGATCGCGTTCGCTTTTTTCGTGGTGGTCGATTGCGTCAATGTCCAACAGGTGCCCGATGACGCCGCGATCGCAGCGTACATGCGCCGACTGCAACACGTGTTCGCGCGTGTGCATGCCAATGGTGAGCGAATAGCCTGTAGCTACCATAATGCAGGGGCTCGGTAGCTGGGGCCCGATCAATTGTAGCCCGGGCGAACTGGGCTGGCTCATGTCTCAGTTTAGTTCAAGTTCAAGTTCTAGTTTATCCAGGTAGCACAAAACTCATCACACAAGTACAACGCGGCGACGGAAGCATGTAACTAGCCTGCTGAAAACGTTGATAAATACAGGACGGAAATGTACTATAGATGATGGTCAACGTTCCTTAAAGGGGTGATACTGTACCTCGGTGCCACAAAGGGGGAGATACCGGGATACTGCATGCGCAGGATTTGGGGAGGGGCAACACTTGTCTTTGGCTTTTGTAAGTTTGAGGAAAGGACCGCAGTTGACTGGGGGACTATCTGTTACAGTGTTACAGAACAGTCTCGATCTCGAATTGTGTTTGAGTTCAAACATCGATTGCACAGCTGAGTGTTTTTGAGGCACTTGCTTCGTCCGGGCAGTTAGACTTGAGCAACAACCCTGTCTGGCACACAAAAACACCTTTTCAGGAAAATGACATCATGATTCATTGTATATACATTCAACTTTCAGACGTGGATCCAGCCACCGACAAAGTGATGACCGATGCAGAAAAAGAACGCATTGTAAAGGAAACGATGAAGAATTACGAAAAGTATTACCAGGAAGAGTATGATAATGCAAAGTATTGACGAGTTCTGTGTTGGTTGTTGGGTAAATCACAGTGCAGTTGATATGGTGCACATTAGTGCAGGTCTTGCGGGTAAGAATCACACCAAGTTACATCCACATACATTATAAATATTTGCTGGTTGTTAGTTTTTTATTTGTTTCGAGTATTTTCAACACGATAGTTTTACCATTTCACGTATCCGTTACAAAGGAGTAGATAATTTTTATTAAATGACAATTAGTTGCTTATCACATGTTTGTGCATATCTTGCTTGACAGTCCCGCCGCTCAGTGGTTGATAAAAAAATTTTATTCGAGTCCCATTTTTTTAGAAATTTTTTTATTCCATCCAAAATCTGCCCAACACGATAAAAAATGAGCGCTCAAAGACAAAATAGGGGCATTTTTGTTACATAATGTGTTCTAAGTGCATATAAAGCACAGGTGATACGAAAACCATGCTATCCAATGATCGATAAGTACCAACCATAGTCAGGTTCCCCAGTGGTGCGGGTGTGATTTCATGGCTTTCTGATATCCGGGATGGGAATTTTGGGTGAAATTATTCCGTCTAGGTAGTCGACCAATGCAAATAAGCTGCACATAGAGTGAAATTAGAGTGAATATTACATCGAATCAGTCCTTTCGGGACTGGGCATGGATAAATAAATGCCCACCCAGTCACATGTACGTGTGTAGTCATATGAGAGGCCCTGTGAGTGTGTGCACTATGTCTAGATGCCAAAAAACAACGATTTTTGCACCCAATACACCAATGTTAGGGTCAGGTGATGTCAACAGTAGCTGTTTTTATGCAAAAATAGCACTTTTAGAGTAGAAAAATAGAGAAATTTTCGAATTTTGAAATAATAAAGAATTTTTTTAAACTTTTGGAACGAATTTTTTATTCTGTCTGTCTGTCTGTCTGCCTTCTTCTTCGGGTATAACCACTGGTATGTGCACAACATCAATACAACAATTGAATACGGTTTGCACAGCCTTCAAAGCAAAAATTGACGGTATTGTAGTTATAGAATTAAAATCACTGTCCAGTAATGCTGCTAAATACATGCACACATTAGATTATTTGTACCTGATAATATCGATGAGGATATGTATGAATATATTTGCAATTGAAATAACGTGACATTTGGCACATTTAGCAACAATGTTTTGATGGATACGTTGTTTGGAGTGTTGGCGCGTTTGAATGGTGACGAAATGAGGTCGAATGCAAGCAGGCGACGGCGTTCGAATGGTCATGTTGGTTGGTGTGATGCGCCATCAGTTTGGGTGGTTGCGGATGATGGCGACTTCATTGATGGTCGCGAAATGAGCTCGAGTGCAGGCAGACGACAGCATTTGAATGGCCATGAGTCTTGTCTCCCTTGTTTGTCGAGCCAAGGGGTTGAGTTGGTTTGGCGTTGTTCCTGTGGGCCTTCCTGTTAACATGATAAGCATCTATGCGTATTTATCCCCTCTTTAAAGGGGGCCTTTCGCATTTCAAACCGCCTTAAAACTTTGCACGCTTTTGAATATTGATCAGAGCGTTATTAAACTCTCACGCACCAAGAACCCAATCTGCAGCATGCGACCGGGAGATGCACTTCAAGAGGAACATCCGGGAACAAAGTGTGCCGCGGACCAGCCCAATTTATACTTGCGCATTCAGGCAAACTGCTTGATCAAAAAGGTGTCAAGGCGAATGAAGTTTCGCATGAAACTTCCAACACCGCTAACTATGGAATTTCGCTTTTCTTTTTATTTCGAATTTCAACGAATTGTTCCAGCGTGACAAGCAGACCTTGAAACATTTAGCAGCCACGCACGAACAATTCGTTGCAATTCGAAATAAAAAGAAAAGCGAAATTCAATAGTGAGGCAGGGGCAAAGATTGTGCGAAACATTCTGCGCCTTGATCGCCCATGTCAGCAGGCGAGTTGCCTGAATGCGCAGGTAGAAATTGGGCTGGTCCACATTTGATTTTGCTCTCGGATGTTCCTTCTGAAAGGCATCTCCTGGCCGCATGCTGAACGTTAGATCTCCGTTGTGTTTGACGTTTATGACGCCTTGACCAGTGTCTAAACACATGCGAGGTTTGAAGGGGGTTTGAAATGCGAAAGGCCCCCTTTAATAGCTCACAAAGCTAAGACAATGTTTTGAGAATTATTGCGTACAACTGCACAAAATACACAAATTTGTAAACAATGCGCATTGAAGTACGAACAGTTAACTAATCAGCGAGCCGGCAAAGTAAATTTTATTTATAGACGAATGAATGACATGAGTGAATATACAGAACGCAAAATAACATTGAAATCAGAACACTTAATCATTGACGCATGAGTTAAGATAATTTCAATCCAGTCAACAATAAGGGACAATTTAGACGTCCAAATTGGTAACAAATCCATTGCTACTGACGTGATCAAAAGTATGTTTGGAAAGAACAGTCCTCTTGAACTTGGGGTATGGTAAATCGATCACTGTCTGTGGCAAGCTGTTGAATGCAGCAGCCGTTGAATTCATTGCACTGATTTGATATCTTGCCGTGTTTGGCTTTGTGAGTCGTATCGTTTTGGAATGTGCAACCCTTGAACTGGTTCGCACATCACACTCGCTGAGCAGGGTGAACAAGTTTGGGAGAGCAAACCGCATTCCATTCGGATATTCATATAGAGTGCACAATCTGACTGCGAACACTTGTCTGTAGAGCGGAATCCAACCCATCTTTTTTAGTAGATCGTCATAGGTCGTTTCGTGTTCCCATTTGTTCAAAATCGCACGACATGCGAACTTTTGTGTGCGCTCCATCAAGATTTGATCTCCTTTTCGTGTCGGATAACTTGATCCACATCCGTACAGCATAACAGAACGCAGCAAAGCAACATAAAGACACTTTAAGCTTTTTACTGGAACGCTGCCACGGAAAACACTTGTCAGAAAACCAACGGTCTTTTTCACTTTAGCACACGCAAAGTTGCATTGCAGATTGTAGTTCAGCTGTTCATCCACGAGTATTCCCAGATATTTATACGAACTGACATACTCAATTTGGATGTCGTCAATTGTGAAGATTGGAGTGGACTTAGTAGCGGACTTTGTTCTGATGAACGTCATGATCTTGGTTTTCGTTTCGTTCACTTTCAACAGTTTTCCACAGAAAAATTTTGCGATCTTGTTGATGTCATTTTGCAGCCGTTCTGAACTTCTGGTGGATTTAACTGGATGGATCACGACTAAGTCATCGGCGAACATTATCAATTCGGTATCGTCACTCAAATCACGTGTCGGAATGCTGTCGATGTACGCTATGAATAATAGGGGGCCAAGTACACTGCCTTGAGGCACACCACTGAGCACACTAACGAATTCAGACAGGCTGCTTCCAACGCGGACACGTTGTTTCCTGTCCAATAAGTAGCTCTTGATTAGTTCGATCACGTGATCAGGCACACCACATTCTGTAACCAAACAGTCAATCAGAGCTTTGTAAGGCGCCAAGTCAAACGCCTTGGATAAGTCAACAAATGCAGCCCACACATTCACATTTTCGTCAAGCAGTGAATTGACCATGGAGTCAAAATGCCACAGAGCATCTGCACAGCCTCTTCGGGCTCGAAAACCGAATCGAATACCAAACGGTGCCAACGCAGGTGCCAATGCCTTGAGTGCTACGGGTCTGAGTCCATCGAGTCCAGCTGATTTTCTAGCGTTGAGTTTGTTGAGGAAATCACGAACGAACGAAACATCACGCAGGTCAGACTCAGGGCAATCAACTGTTCTTTTCACATCACAGGTAGACAGGTCCTCTTTATTCCACACACTGCTGAAGTGTTTACAAAATTGCTCGGCTTTTTCGTGGTCATCTGTTGTTGACAAAACAAAACCAATGTTGGATTATTGACATCCCTGTAGCTGTAATGTAGCCTGGCCAGAAAAATGTTTCGCTTATGCCCCTGTCGGTGCGTCCTCAAAACCACAGGGTTGTCACTAAAATTGTTGGGGATCACAGGGGGGAACTGATACAGAATCACTGTGTCTTGCATCAGATTTTTGTTCGTTGATCTATCTAAAACGAGGTTTTTTCATTATGAAACGAAATTTTCCGCATCCTGGCCCAGTGGTTAATAAAAAAATTTTTATTGGAGCTCCATTTTTTTAAAAAAAGAATTTTTTAATTAAAAATTTTTTTTGTTCAAGCCAAAATCTGCCCAACACGATAAAAAATGAGCGCTCAAGTACAAAATAGAGGTATTTTTGTGACATAATGTGTTCTAAGTGCATATAAAGCACAGGTGATACGAGGACCAAGTGCCAACCATAGTCAGGTACACACCCGTACCCTTCCCCAGGTGGTGTGGGTCTGATGGTATGGCTTTCTGATATTCGGGATGGGAATTTTGGGTGAAATTATTGCGTCTAGGTACGCGACCAATGCAAACAAGCTGTACATTGGGCGATATTTTCGAAACGGTGTAAAGGTCAGTTGGGTGTAAAGGTCGGTGTAAAGCTCTGTCCTACTTCTGTCGACAGCTCAGTGTGATAGACCTCGGTGTAAACTTGAAACATTCCACGTTAATAACAGGCAATGTTTCACGTTTACACCGAGCTATGCCGACCGATCTTTCGACCGAACTTTACACCGACCTTTACGCCCAACTGACCTTTACACCGTTTCGAAAACTCCACCCATAGTGTGAAATTAGAGTGAATCTTACATCGAATCACTCCTTTCGGGTCTCTGGAGCATGGATAAATAAATGCCCACCCTGTCACATGTACGTGCGTAGTCACACGAGAGGCTTCGTGAGTGTGTGCACTATGTAAAGATGCCACAAAACAACGATTATGGCACCCAACCAGGGATGGATTAAAAAAAAGTAAAAAATTTTGTAAAATAATTTTTTCAAAAAAAGTTTGTCACTTTTTTATGTAAAAAGTAAGTCCACCTTTTTTATTTTTTTATATTTTTTTCGTTGTTTTCTGCCTTTTTTAAGCTAAAAAGGCATGTTTGCATGTGTTTTATTGCTCATGACTCTCAAAAAATTGCCGGCGGCGCTTATATTTCAGTTTGAAATGATGTTGTGATGGACTCATACAGTTCCCATCCCAGTGGGTGTAGTGTGGAGCATACTGGTCTTAGCGGCATCTCGGGCTTGTGGATCTTTGGTAGCCCATAGATGTGCGGTGGTTTGCACCCTTCCTTCATTGGCACGTTGACATTGTGATTCTTGACTTGTCCTTTGGCCTTCTTCTCTATACTCCTACTGTATGGCTCCGATACGTGGATGACACCTGCATCCTGTGGAGCGGGTCAACCGATGAACTCGAAGGGTTCAAAGCCCACCTGAACAGCCAGAACAATGCCATACAGTTCATCATAGAGACAGAGGAAGGTGGACAACTACCCTTCCTGGATGTGATGGTCAAAAGAACACCACGATCCCTGATCACCACCGTATTCCGCAAACCAACCCACACTGACAAGTACCTGCATTGGCAGTCGAACCATCCCACAAAGACCAAACTGGGAGTGGTCAAGTGCCTGACCAACAGAGCACACAGGACAGCAAAAATCAGGCAACAACACGTGTTATAACTGAAAAAGTTATAACACATATGAATAATAATTCACGTGTTATAACTGAGAATGTTATAACACATGAACTTGGTAGTCTTAGGTATATATAGCACTTTAAGAACATTATAATTGTCTCCTCGATAGTCGAATGGTAAAAGCGTTAGACTCACAGCCCAACGCTTCAAGTTTGATACCGCGCAGAGGACACATTAGCCTGATGACGACAGCAGGATCCGCTGTCGAAACGTCGCAACCGCGCCTCACCAGGCGACTTACCCTAACCGAACAGCCCTCGTCAGGGCTACCCAGAGTGGCTGGCAATAAGATCACAACAAATTTTTCGCAAAAAGGGCCCTGTCCAGAGAAACATGGGGCCCTGTGCAGAGATGCATAGGGCCCCGTCCTGAGAAACATGGGGCCCTGTGCAGAGATGCGTGGGGCCCCGTACAGAGATGCATGGGGCCCCGTCCAGAGATGCATGGGCCCGTCCAGAGAAACATGGGGCACTGTGCAGAGATGCATGGGGCCCCGTCCAGAGATGCAAAAATCTTCTCTTGAGGCAAAAATTTGGCTTCAACACCGTTGTAAAATTTACCATAGGTATTGAAGTCCGGCTGGTTTGGGCCGGCCAACCTTTTGGCCAAGTCGGGCGGGGGACTAGAAGGGCCGGCCTTGAAACCGCGTCGTGCTCCTGGTGGACACTGGTGAAGTGGTGTTGAATGGTGGCAATTCAAATTACAATCCTCCGCTTGCGCTTTGATCGTCAGAGATTATTCGTGTGTGAATCGATCAGGCATGCGACGGGAAATTTGCATCGTTCCGGTGGTGTGTGGATTGCTTAAACTCCGGGAGATAGAATGCACCAAATCGTAATCCAACTCTGGGTTTCTCTTTCGGTTAACTTGTGGCGTGGGCTTCCATTTGGGCTTAGGCTTAGGTTTTGGCACCAAGGCAGGAAGAAATGTGCACATTTAACACACCCACGCCTGATTTTAAGCCTGAAACGAAAACCTAACCCTGATAGGATACGAAAATTTCGCGTCAGTTGCATTACAAATTTGTTTATTCTATCTCCGAGTTGCTTAAACAGTGCTCTTTTATCAGAATTACGAGACGCGGAACGCCATTTCAAACGCACAGAAACACAAAACAAACAGCAACCGCAGTCACGAATGACGTAATCAGTAACGTTTAACACATTCTTTGGTCTGATTTGATGCTGCCAACAAGTTACCGCATGACAAACGGGACAACTATCGCTCCCCAAGAATGCGATTTAGCATCAGCACAGCCCAAGCGAAGGTCAAACAAATCAAAACTGTGTAAGTGCAAAGAAACAATGCCTCGGTGCCTCTTTCTCCGCCAATAAAAATGAGAGAAAGTGATCTGCCCAGTCAATGAAAATAAGACGCACAAATAATGCGTATATTCTCCAAGATTTTCCCAGCTGTTGTTTTCACAAAAGTTTTATAACATAACATCACATTCCCTGAATCCAAAGCAGAATAGTCATCTCCCTTCACCACCAGACGGCTGCTCGGCGTTTCAATCTTTCTCTATCGTCTTTCTGTAACGATTTAACGAATAGTGGTTCATTCACCCGCAAAAAATGAAATCAGCTGTTATGTACAAGCTTTTGGCAGATATGGGGCACATGCATCTCTGCACAGGGCCCCACGCATCTCTGGACGGGGATCCATGCATCTCTGGACGGGGCCCCACGTTTCTCTGCACAGGGCCCCATGTTTCTCTGGACGGGGCCCCATGCACCTCTGCACAGGGCCCATGTTTCTCTGGACGGGGCCCCACGTTTCTCTGCACAGGGCCCCATACTTCTCTGGACGGGGCCCCACGTTTCTCTGCACAGGGCCCCATGTTTCTCTGGACGGGACCCCACGTTTCTCTGCACAGGGCCCCATGTTTCTCTGGACGGGACCCCACGTTTCTCTGCACAGGGCCCCATGTTTCTCTGGACGGGGCCCCACGTTTCTCTGCACAGGGCCCCATGTTTCTCTGGACGGGGCCCCCGTTTCTCTGCACAGGGCCCCATGCTTTTCTGGACGGGGCCCCACGGAACTGGTTCAAGGATCCCAGTAGTTAACGTCCTTCAGCTTAAGTACTGGGAACCTTGAAATCTGCCATCTATGTTTCTGATATTCGGGATGGGAATTTTGGGTGAGATTATTGCGTCTAGGTACGCGACCAATGCAAATAAGCTGTACATTGGGCGATATTTTCGAAACGGTGTAAAGGTCAGTTGGGTGTAAAGGTCGGTGGAAAGCACGTTCGACAGCTCAGTGTGATAGACCTCGGTGTAAACTTGAAACATTCCACGTTAACAACAGGCAATGTTTCACGTTTACACCGAGCTATGCCGACCGAGCTTTCGACCGAACTTTACTCCGACTTTTACGCCCAACTGACCTTTACACCGTTTCGAAAATTCCACCCATAGTGTGAAATTAGAGTGAATCGGAGCCAGCATGGTAATGCTAAGCGACATATGGTTCATTCCCTATAGTGCGCGTTCTGAAAACTTTAATCGTACGCTAATTCAACAATACTCAACCGAATGAGCTCAAACTTGCACAAAATGTGTATACCGTGCCCCAAAATGGCCACATGAAATTTCATCCCGCTGCATGCCCGCACGCGCGTTTGCGGGCAAGATACAGTTGACATTTTTGTAAAAACGTTCTTTCCCTTTTTTCCACAAAAGAGTAGTCAGGGCCCAGACGTTACTTAACATCAGAAATGTTAATATCCCCAATAGGGTTTTCGTACTCGAGAAACACGATGGTGCTATCGCCGACTTCGCAACTCCATGTCTGAGACCGGTCCCAGACCATGACCCCGCCTTTTTGTATGGAAAGAGTGCTTCCCGAAGTAAAATTTCGCCGAAAAGTTGGGTTACCAGAACTATTAAAGTTGTTTATGTGGTTTTCATACTCGAGAAACACGGTGGTGCAATCGCCGAGTTCGTAACTTTTAGTATGAACGGTTCCAGACCATGACTTAAGCCAAAATCAGCGGTTATATGTGTTTTTAATCGTTGTTACGTCAAAAATATATTAATTCCAATTGGTTAAATGTTTTTCAGCTCAAAAAGAGCCATAATGGACGCTCAGGCACACACAACAATGCATTAGTGCACGCTACGTAGTTGCCTGATTCGTAAAGCGCACAATGTATTACCCACAACACACAGCCAGCCAGCCAGCACACACACACAGGCAGGCACAGTGGTTTTTTAAAAAAAAATTTTTTTTTTTTATTAAAAAAAAATTTTTTTTTAAAAAAAATTTCGTTCCAAAAGTTAAAAAAAAATTTTTTTTTTATTATTTCAAAATTCGAAAATTTCTCTATTTTTTTGCTCTAAAAGTGCTATTTTTTGCATAAAAATTGCTACTGTTAACATCACCCGACCCTACCATGGGTGTATTGGGTGCCATAATCGTTGTTTTGTGGCATCTAGACATAGTGCACACACTCACATGGCCTCTCATATGATTACACATGTACATGTGACTGGGTGGGCATGCATTTATCCATGCAACAGACCCGAAAGCAGTGATTCGGTGTGATATTCACTCTATATTTACACTGTTTGTCACATATTTGCATTGGTCGTGTACCAAGAGGCAATAGTTTCACCCAAATTTACCAAGTGTCACAAAGCCACTTGAGTGTCACAAAGCCACACCAAGGCACCCACACCCAGGGTTGGATTAAAAAAAAGTAAAAATTTTTTTGTAAAAAAAAATTTTTTTTAAAAAAAAAAGTTGGCCACTTTTTTTATTTTAAAATTTTAAAAAGTAAGTCCACTTTTTTTATTATTTTTCCCCTTTTTTTCGTTATTTTCTCACTTTTTTAAGGTAAAAATGTATGTTTTCATGCGTTTTATTGCTCATCGTTCTCAAAAAATCGCCTGCGGCGCTTATATTTCAGTTTAAAATGGCGTTGTAATGGACTCATACAGTTCCCAGACATCCCAACAATCGCTGCACGTATAATATAGGACACCCCATACCGTATACTGTGCAGTTATTGAGCTATCGACGTAAGCTATCGACAGACTCCACTTTGCTAGCCTATTTGCAGTTGTGTGGAGTTGTCATTTGTTGCTTTTGTCACACAACATGAGTGTGGTGTAACTCTTTATCTCTCTTCAAATTTATCCCCAAATTCACAAACAGAAGGTTGGTCTTCCCTTTGTCATATATGCCCACAGAGTTACCTTCGGGCGGGTTCTCAAATTATGACCAAATGGGCTAGATCGCAGGTGATCGACATAAACATGCAAGTCAGTGGAGAAGTTCTCTTTAGTGTCCCTCAAAACATACCTAAGTAACATGATTTCAGAAATTTCATTTTTCTAGAAACCAATTTTTTGGGGGTCCGGAATAAAAAAAAGTGATTTTCAAAAAAAAAATTTTAAAAAGTTTTTTTTTAAAAAAAAAAAAGTTCGATAATAAAAAAATTTTTTAATCCAACCCTGCCCACACCACGTGGAGGAAGTGTACGGGTGTGTACCTGACTACTGTTGGTACGCATTGACCATTGTTTAGTATTGTTTTCGTGTCGTGAGTGCTTTATATGCACTTACCACACGTTATGGAAGAAAAATGCCACTATTTTTTGCTTTAGCGCTCATTTTTTTTCGTTTCTGGCAGTTTTTGGCTGGAATAAAAAAAAAATTTTTAAATTAAAAAAAAAATTTTTTTTTAAAAAAAAATGGGGTTTGAATAAAAAATTTTTTTTATTAACCACTGGGCAGGCAGCCAGCACACACACACAGGCAGCCAGCACAATAGCCAATGCAGCAATGGACGCATCATCAAAGTACAGCATCCTTAAACTAACCCCCACGCCTCATTGCGCTCATGTGCGTTGATTACTTGAGAAAAGTCTGATGGTCGACATTTTCTTAGTTAGAAAAATTGCTTGCCGGAACTGAAAACTTTCTGTGCCTGATTTACCCGGGTTCTCTGTTTGGCGCTTGCGCGACATAAAAGAACGACACAAGAAAGAAAAATGCCCCAAGGGGCATAAAAGAAACATGGTTCCCTGGCTGACTGGCATAAAAGAACGATACTAGCTTGCACCACTTTGCTGATGTTTCATTAGGCACTGGAATAAACGTAAGTGTGTTCTGAGCTGTTTGATACCGAACAGTAGACATTGAACCATATTCCCGGCGCGAACTCTTTTGAACCAACACCCAGCCGATATCGAAACTTTCGTGCAAACCCACATATTTAGGCAACTGTTTCTTCTTTTCAACCTCACGACGGTAACTGTGCAGTCTTCGGTTGCGCACGATGGTTCAACAAGGAGAGGAGTAAAGAGAATATTGCAATCTTTCAATATCTCCGTGCCCTGTGTCTCTGGTGGCAAGACAGCACGCGCCGGGAATATGGTTCAATGTCAACTGTTCGGTATCAAACAGCTCAGAACACACTTACGTTTATTCCAGTGCCTAATGAAACATCAGCAAAGTGGTGCAAGCTAGTATCGTTCTTTTATGCCAGTCAGCCTGGGAACCATATTTCTTTTATGCCCCTTGGGGCATTTTTCTTTCTTGTATTACATCTAATCACTCCTTTCGGGTCTCTGGAGCATGGATAAATAAATGCCCACCCAGTCACATGTACGTGCGTAGTCACATGAGAGGCCCCGAGAGTGTGTGCACTATGTCCAGATGCCACAAAACAACGATTATGGCACCCGACCAGTGTTGGATTAAAAAAAGTAAAAAATTTTGTAAAAAAAATTGATTAAAAAATGTTAGTCACTTTTTTATTTTAAAAAGTAAGTCCACCTTTTTTATTATTTTTTCACTTTTTTCGTTGTTTTCTGCCTTTTTTAAGGTAAAAAGGCATGTTTGCATGTGTTTTATTGCTCATGACTCTCAAAAAATTGCCTGCGGCGCTTATATTTCAGTTTGAAATGGTGTTGTGATGGACTCATACAGTTCCCATCCCAGACATTCCAACAACCCTGCACGTATAATGTAGGATACCCCATACCGTATACTATACAGTTATTCAGCGTGTCGTAAGCTATCAACAGATTCCACGTTGCTCGCCTATTTGCAGTACGCTGTGCGGATGTGGATCAAGTTATCCGACACGAAAAGGAGATCAAATCTTGATGAAGCGCATACAAAAGTTCGCATGTCGTGCGATTTTGAACAAATGGGAACACGAAACGACCTATGACGATCTACTAAAAACGATGGGTTGGATTCCGCTCTACAGACAAGTGTTCGCAGTCAGATTGTGCACTCTATATGTATGAATATCCGAATGGAATGCGGTTTGCTCTCCCAAACTTGTTCACCCTGCTCAGCGAGTGTGATGTGCGAACCAGTTCAAGGGTTGCACATTCCAAAACGATACGACTCACAAAGCCAAACACGGCAAGATATCAAATCAGTGCAATGAATTCAACGGCTGCTGCATTCAACAGCTTGCCACAGACAGTGATCGATTTACCATACCCCAAGTTCAAGAGGACTGTTCTTTCCAAACATACTTTTGATCACGTCAGTAGCAATGGATTTGTTACCAATTTGGACGTCTAAATTGTCCCTTATTGTTGACTGGATTGAAATTATCTTAACTCATGCGTCAATGATTAAGTGTTCTGATTTCAATGTTATTTTGCGTTCTGTATTTTTGCATTCGTCTATAAATAAAATTTACTTTGCCGGCTCGCTGATTAGTTAACTGTTCGTACTTCAATGCGCATTGTTTACAAATTTGTGTATTTTGTGCAGTTGTACGCAATAATTCTCAAAACATTGTCTTAGCTTTGTGAGCCATTAAAGGGTCTCCGCCATATATATGCGACCGAAACCAATCTCAATGAGGCCAAGAAAATTTTTTCCCATATCAGCTCCCTGTCTGAGCCTGGAGGGCTAAAAGGTAAAAAATTTTGACCCTACCTCAGCACCTTAAAATTAAAATATCGATCTGTTTCGCATATTCTTTGTGTGCAGTTTGTTCACAAATTTTTCATAAACGCCTTGGGTCTAATTTAGAACCATATTCATTTTTTTTGGCACTACCACAGCTCGCGCTATTTTGCCAAGACCACGGAAATTTTCGAAAAAAAATTTTCCGTTGTATTTTCCGGTCACATAGAAAGCACACAGAGCTTTTATATAAAGTAGGCAAGAAAGCCCGTATATCATGCTATTCAGGCGATCAATGACTAATTTTTCACCGCTGATAAGTTTCGACAAAAGCTCGCTCAACTGTGGTGAACCTCAACTTTTTTGCCATTTTCTGTAGATCCCAAGCACACTTCTATCTCATATTTTCCTATTTTAGTAACAATGTACCGAGGTGATATATGGCCCGCTAGATAGTAAAAATATAATTGTTGTTAATTATGTGCAAATCTAGGTTGGTCCAGCTGCATCCTTGGAGGTACGAGCAATAAATGAGTTTTACACAAAATTCATAATTTTAGCAAATTTTCGCTTTCGTCATATTTTTAGCCTACCTACATTTGTGACGGATTTGTGGCTTTTACTGTCCGATGAAGCCCCAACGTTTTTGTTGTTTATCGATCAAAATCCAAAATTCTAATTCTAACGTACCCTGAGAAAAATCATGTTAAGTGCAGGCACCGCAGACGCTGGTCCTGTTGTAAGCCCGGTTGTAGTTCCAAGTCCAACGCATGGACCTCAATTAACACGACTTTTCTCAAGATACGTTAGAGCTATAATTTTGAATTTTGACCGATAAACAACAATAACGTTTGGGCTTCATCGGACAGCAAAAGCCACAATTACTACCCAACTGTAGATAGGCTAAAAATATGACGGAAGTGAAAATTTGCTAAAATTCTGAATTTTGTGTAAAATTCATTTATTGCTCGTACCTCCAAGGATGCAGCTGGACCAACCTAGATTTGCACATAATTAACAACAATTATATTTTTACTATCTAGCGTGCCATATATCACCTCGGTACATTGTTACTAAAATAGGAAAATATGAGATAGAAGTGTGCTTGGGATCCACAGAAAATGGCAAAAAAGTTGAGGTTCACCACAGTTGAGCGAGCTTTTGTCGAAACTTATCAGCGGTGGAAAATTAGTCATTGATCGCCTGAATAGCATGATATACGGGCTTTCTTGCCTACTTTATATAAAAACTCTGTGTGCTTTCTATGTGACCGGAAAATACAACGGAAAATTTTTTTTCGAAAATTTCCGTGGTTTTGGCAAAATAGCGCGAGCTGTGGTAGTGCCAAAAAAGTGAATATGGTTCTAAATTTGACCCAAGGCGTTTATAAAAAATTTGTGAACAAACTGCACACAAAGAATATGCGAAACAGATCGGTATTTTAATTTCAAGGTGCTGAGGTAGGGTCAAAATTTTTTACCTTTTAGCCCTCCTGGCTCAGACAGGGAGCTGATATGGGGAAAAATTTTCTTGGCCGTGAGTGTTTTGGACCAAGCCCACTTACGGTGCCAAGTTTCATTGAGATTGGTTTCGGTCGCGTATATATGGCGGAGCCCCTTTAAAGAGGGAATAAATACGCATAGATGCTTATCATGTTAACAGGAAGGCCCACAGGAACAACTCCAAACCAACTCAACCCCTTGGCTCGACAAACAAGGGAGACAAGACTCATGGCCATTCAAATGCTGTCGTCTGCCTGCACTCGAGCTCATTTCGCGACCATCAATGAAGTCGCCATCATCCACAATCACTCGAACTCATGGCGCCACTCACCAACTAACATTGACCATACAAATGCCGTGTCCTGCTTGCATTCGAACTCATTTCGTGGCCATTCAAACGCAATCGCCATCATCCGCAACCACCCAAACTGATGGCGCATCACACCAACCAACATGACCATTCGAACGCCGTCGCCTGCTTGCATTCGACCTCATTTCGTGACCATTCAAACGCGCCAACACTCCAAACAACATATCCATCAAAACATTGTTGCTAAATGTGCCAAATGTCACGTTATTTCAATTGCAAATATATTCATACATATCCTCATCGATATTATCAGGTACAAATAATCTAATGTGTGCATGTATTTAGCAGCATTACTGGACAGTGATTTTAATTCTATAACTACAATACCGTCAATTTTTGCTTTGAAGGCTGTGCAAACCGTATTCAATTGTTGTATTGATGTTGTGCACATACCAGTGGTTATACCCGAAGAAGAAGGCAGACAGACAGACAGACAGAATAAAAAATTCGTTCCAAAAGTTTAAAAAAATTCTTTATTATTTCAAAATTCGAAAATTTCTCTATTTTTCTACTCTAAAAGTGCTATTTTTGCATAAAAACAGCTACTGTTGACATCACCTGACCCTAACATTGGTGTATTGGGTGCAAAAATCGTTGTTTTTTGGCATCTAGACATAGTGCACACACTCACAGGGCCTCTCATATGACTACACACGTACATGTGACTGGGTGGGCATTTATTTATCCATGCCCAGTCCCGAAAGGACTGATTCGATGTAATATTCACTCTAATTTCACTCTATGTGCAGCTTATTTGCATTGGTCGACTACCTAGACGGAATAATTTCACCCAAAATTCCCATCCCGGATATCAGAAAGCCATGCCATCACACCCGCACCACTGGGGAACCTGACTATGGTTGGTACTTATCGATCATTGGATAGCATGGTTTTCGTATCAACTGTGCTTTATATGCACTTAGAACACATTATGTAACAAAAATACCCCTATTTTGTCTTTGAGCGCTCATTTTTTATCGTGTTGGGCAGATTTTGGATGGAATAAAAAAATTTCTAAAAAAATGGGACTCGAATAAAATTTTTTTATCAACCACTGAGCGGCGGGACTGTCAAGCAAGATATGCACAAACATGTGATAAGCAACTAATTGTCATTTAATAAAAATTATCTACTCCTTTGTAACGGATACGTGAAATGGTAAAACTATCGTGTTGAAAATACTCGAAACAAATAAAAAACTAACAACCAGCAAATATTTATAATGTATGTGGATGTAACTTGGTGTGCTTCTTACCCGCAAGACCTGCACTAATGTGCACCATATCAACTGCACTGTGATTTACCCAACAACCAACACAGAACTCGTCAATACTTTGCATTATCATACTTTGCATTATCATACATTGAACTTGAACTAAACTGAGACATGAGCCAGCCCAGTTCGCCCGGGCTACAATTGATCGGGCCCCAGCTACCGAGCCCCTGCATTATGGTAGCTACAGGCTATTCGCTCACCATTGGCATGCACACGCGCGAACACGTGCGACAGCCGGCGCATGTACGCTGCGATCGCGGCGTCATCGGGCACCTGTTGGACATTGACGCAATCGACCACCACGAAAAAAGCGAACGCGATCAACAAATTCATAATTCCAGACTTTTTTGTTTCGCGTAGGACAGCAGGATACAAACTGCGACAGTAAAACTGCAACAAAATTCGTTTTCAGTTGTTATGGCTACCGTAGGATGACGGCGACGCGAGCGATAATGAGGAGAGAAAATGAGGGCATCGTTTCGTTACGTACACACAGTATGTATTGCCCAACCACGAGCTCATGACACGCATGTTACAGTTGCAAGTGTTTCGAAACATTTCGAAATCAAAAGAAAGAAAAAATGACAAAGCATATACACGCCCAATTTCTCTTTCTTTTGTTTTCGAAATGTATCGGAACGCGTGCAACAGGCGTCTCATGAGTTCGTGGCTGGGACTATACATATTTCATTTAGTGCGAATTAAAAACTTGATAGTCGGGAATGAAACTATTGGCATTGAGTATTGGCAAACAGTTTGGTCTTGATAATCAGAATTTGAAAAAAAATTCCACTGCAGCATAGCCCGAGCAAGCAGCAGCAGGTTACGGTTGTCCCGCTGGCTGCGAGAACGAAGAATTTTACCCAGAATAGATCGGGTCCATGTCACCAGTGACCAAGAGTATGCACAGTTTTGCACTTTTGTTGGTGATCTTAACATGAAAATACCTATCCGATGTGTTTGTCAACGGAGATTCCTGTAATCAGGGTTGGGAAAAAATTATTCTTAGACAAGTTATTTTCAAAAAAAATAAAAAACATTTTGTTGTTAACGTCTCAGATTCGGGGAAATGTGACCAAATTTGCCCAAAAAACGCGCAAAAACGCGAAAAACTGCAACTTTAATTGAGAAATCACTTTTGTGACTTGGTCTGTATCACTTATGAAGAGTGTTTACATCATATCGGTGAGATCTAGCAGTTTGTACAGTATATGGACCGATGAGCAGCGTTCGAACGGGATCCCGATCCCGATCCCGATCCCGGGATCCCGGGCCCTTTTTCTGATCCCGATCCTGATCCCGATACCGTCATTTTGAAAAAGTCAATCCCGATCCCGATCCCGACCAAAAAAGTACCGGGATCGGGATTAAGTTTTGAGAACAAAAAGTGAAAAATTATGCAATCATAATTCGCTAAGCGGTTGTAAGAGCGCGGCCATGCAAACGCGGGCGCGGGTCGCGGGTCAGAAAAATATTCTATATGTCCAACAACCGCCCCGCGTTTGCAAGGCCGCACTTGCGGGTCGCGGTTTGCGAGTCACTTGAAACATTTATTTGGGTGCAACACACAAAAATTAACCAATCAGCGTCCAGCCAACGTCGCAGAAGCCAAACTGTAAAGTATGTAAACACCAATCTTTCAATGAATTCATAGCCTCCAGCGCCACAGGTAAAAAATTTCAAGTACAAAATAGTCAGGCTGTGAACTGCGAAAGTGATCGCAGACCAGGGTTGGGCAAAAAAAAATTTTTTTAAAAAAAAAGGTTTTTGAAAAATTTTTTTTTTTAAAAAAAATTTTTTTTTTTAAATTTTCGGGGGAACAAAATGTTCTAAAACGTCCAAAAATGGCCTTTTTGGGGGTTATTTTTTGTCATTTTTTCTCAAGGGTCGACAAATTTTCTTCACAAAATCACCTTTGGGGCATGTATTTGGTACCTAAGATACCCCAAATGATGTTATTATACCTTCCCTTGGTACATGGGACACAGTATGCATGTGCCTACATGGTACTTCGATGTCATACCCCATCAGGTCGGTCATATACGACTGATTCAGCTGCCCGACAAGTATTTCTGCAGCTTATATTCTCAATTCTGTGTGGTTTATGAGTGAATCTTGCTTATTCGGCCACAAACTGTTGTGTCCGATACCACAGAGCAGCAATCATCGGTCCATATCAAGCACAGACTGTTGGATCGTACCTAAATGACGTAAACACCCTTGATAAGTGATGCAAACCAAGTCACAAAAGTGACTTGTCAATTAAAGTTGCATTTTTTCGCGATTTTGCGCGTTTTTTAGGCAAATTTGGTAAAATTTCCCCGAATCTCAGACTATTTAAAAAAAAATTTTTTTTTTTAAAAAAATTTTTTTTTTAAAAAAAACTTGTTTAAAAAAAAATTTTTTTTTCCAACCCTGTCGCAGACTGCCGTAGCACAGCGCTGATTGGTTCATTTTTGTGTGTAATGGCTGAATAAATATTTCAAGTGACCCGCAAACCGCGACCAGCAATTGCGGCCATGCAAACGCGGGACGGTCATTGGACATAGAATTATTGCTGACCCGCGGCCCACAACCGTGTTTGCGTGGCCGCGACCCTAAGAGGTGCTCGACGGCTGATTCCGAGCGTGATGAAACGGCAAGCACCACCAATCGCGAACAAATCGAGCTCTAGAACTGAACGGTTACACAAAGTTGCATCGAACGAAGGGACTCAGTTTCGAGGAAATGATGTCATGGTGGGCAACAAATGAGACAAAGTTTCCGCGACTAGCACGTCTAGCTTCCAAATATCTAAGCGCTCCGCTTACGAGCGTGCCTTCTGAACAGCTCTTTTCGAGTGCAGCTGATTTGTTTGATGGCAAAAGATACTGCTTGAGACTAGAAAATGGTGAAATGCTTGTCTTTTTGTCAAAGGCTTTGCCATTGATCGACTACAATTATGATCTTTGAACTTATCCGTCATCAGCTATTCTCGATTTTCAATCGGCTTTAATCACTGTTCCGGGTGTTTATCACTGTGTGATAAACATGTTTCATGGTTGTCTGTGACATTAACGTGCATCTTATGCATAAAATGATAAAAACAATTGCCTTTGGACTATCTGGTCAATCCCGATCCCGATCCCTGGGATATCTAAAGCTAATATTGCAAAATGTTCAACATTCAACACAAAGTTGACTATCAAACTCACCCAAAATTCGGCGTCAACGCACACATACGGTTTCTGACACCAGATCAAACGTTCCTCCGCGCTCAGTCGGGCGCATAATGCCGTAGTCGACTGGCACAATTGTGTCGGACCGCTACACACGTTCTCTTTAGCGCAATCGCCTACAGCGATGAGTTACGGTTCATTATTATACTACACTTGCATATTGAGTTACGGTAGATCCTGGCTTGGATTACCCTGGGATACGGCAACTAACGGCTGTGTACGGAACCATAACCAGCCCAGCAATAAGATCTGCTGGTGGGGCTTATTGGAGGCAAATTTGCCAGAGGCGTTCGCACTGAAGAGCCCTGGGGCTTGGGTCTGTCTGCGAAAGCAGGGCGAAACAAGCCAAGATTATTACTGCACTCAGTACATAGGACAGGCACCAGCATGTATGAAGTCAGGCTTCGTGTCTCTGAGCCGAGCGCGCGCACTTATCTGCGGAATCGCAGGATTGCAAAAACAAAAATTGCAGAAACGGTTCTTACGGCAGTATTGCAAAAAATCAAAACGACTAAAAAGCAAACTAACACATAAAGTTCATCTTTATCAGATCTGAAATTGAGGGCCGCCTTGCAGAAGCAGGAGAACATGTTTTCGAAATTCTTTAGCCTCCAAAACTGTTTTACATGAGTCTCGTTCATTCAGCAACCGAAAATTGCTGAAACAGTCTTGGTGTTCATTGGCGTGTTATTTCCTTTAATTCTTGTTTTTCATTTCCTTACACTGTTATCCTGCTCATCAGACACAATCAAAACAATCAGGGCCGAATCAACTTTGAAGCCCTACGACTACGACCACGGCAAGACACGAAGGCAAAGATTTGCCTATCCTGTACCTTGTCGTAGTAGTGGTTGTTGTGCCGTCTTCAGAGTTGATACGGCGCTGAGTGTTTGCATACTTGCAACAGCCACCGGTGTTGTTTGTTGACCATGACCACTAGTGGTGACGGTATTGGCGGCGGCGACCGAACATGAACCAATATTGTCGGCAACTGACTTGTTCAACGCGCTATTTCTGGCTTTCACTTATCGTACTGATATTGCTCTGTCAAAGCTTGTTTTTGCCGAACACAATAACAAAAGGGCAGGTGCGAACAAGCCAGACAAGCAAACGCCGTTGGATCGACTTTCTCGAAAGTGCGTGGCGAACATCACGGGGGCATGACGATAATTTTCAGCTGACCGCATGTACGTTTTTGGGATTTGAGAGAAAAGGTTATCTGCCTACCGAAAATGAAAATATGCGCGTGGATTGCATCATAATTTACATACATATACATACTACACAAACAGTAATGGCCATATGTTACATTATGGACATGTACCTTTGAGACTTCGAGAATTCTGCCCATAAGTGTGAAAATATAATTAATATACCTAGCGACCGTTGCATAGGGATTCGTTATTGGTGCGCTGCTCGCGACACGAAGCGATTAAGCTGCGATAATAATAACTGGCATTTGCATGTACCCTACGTATTGTATAGTATGGTAGCTCGACCTTTCCAACCACACCACCGTTCGAATACAGATGTTTGTAATTGTCAACAATTTTTCTGATCAGAAGACAGTTTCCCTCAATGCCAGCATATGTATGTAGGAGCTCATGGGACCAGCCAAGAATAGGGCTCGCGCGGGAAATTTTTTCCCGCGGAATTTCGCGGGAATGAGGGAAATTTGCGGGAAATTTCCCGTCCCCGTTTCCCGGGAAATATTTTCTATGGTGGCATTTCCCGCGGGAAATACTGCCTGAAAATTCCCGCGGGAAATCGGCCATTTCCCGCTTTTTCCCGTCCTTCGACCATTTCCTGCGCGGGAATTCCCGTCAGTAATTCCCGTGAAATTTCCCGCGGGAAATGGGAAATGAAACGACCGGACCATCTTTTGCTGGCTTTTCTTCTACAGTATGGGTTGGAAATAGACTTTTTGTCTTTCTCAGACCTGTTCATGAAAATCACGACGATGAGCAATTGACATTTTTCAACTTACAATTAGCGGCTCATGCACTGAACCGACCAATCAAGAAATTCACGGATATGGCACGTGCGTGTAACTAGAATACTCGCTTGAACGTGTCTCAGCATGAACAGGCCTGAATTCTTGGTAAATATTGTTATACAGTTGTGGTTCATTCTCCAAAGGGCGACTTCACCTTCAAGTGCCCTTCTTGTACATTGCTAGTTCACATCAACAGACAACAGGAATTGTCATCCACTTTCTAAAACATCAAAGGAACGCTGATAGCGGCCTGCTATTACGTTAGCAACTTCTCAAGCCAAAACTAGGGCTGGAAAATTTACGGGAAATATCTGTTTTTCGCGGGAAATTTACGGGAAATTCCTATTTTGAGCGGGAAATTTAAGGGAAATTTCTGTTTTGCGCTGGAAATCTGCGGGAAATATCACCATTTCCCGCGGGAAATTTTCCGTTTTCCCGCATTTCCCGCGGGAAATGGGCCTTTTCCCGCAATTTCCCGTCCTTCAAAATTCTGACAACCATTTCCCGCGACATTTCCCGTCCTTCACAATTCCACACTTTCATTTCCCGCAAGAATTCCCGGACCCTTGGGGAAAACGTGAAATTTCCCCAACTTTTCAAGTCCTTCAAAAAAATTTCCCGTGCGAGCCCTAGCCAAGAACACTGAATGCTGCTGGCATGTGCAGGGTTGGATTAAAAAAATTTTTGTTATCGAACTTTTTTGAAAAAAAAAACTTTTGAAATTATTTTTTAAAATCGCTTTTTTTATTCCGGACCCCCAAAAAATTGGTTTCTTGAAGAATGAAATTTCCGAAATCATATTAATTAGGTATGTTTTGAGGGACACTAAAGAGAACTTCTCCACTGACTTTGCATGTTTACGTCGATCACCTGCGGTCATGACTTTGAGAACCTCGAAAGTAACTCTGTGGGTATATATGTATATGACAAAGGGAGGACCAACCTTCTGTTTGTGAATTTGGGGATAAATTTGAAGAGAGATAAAGACATACCATACTCATTCTGTGTCACAAAAGCAACAAATGACTAATCCACAACCCGTCCAAACAGGCGAGCAACGTGGAGTCTGTCGATAGCTTCCGACACGCTCAATAACTGTACAGAATACGGTATGGGGTATACTAAATTATACATGCAGCGGTTGTTGGGATGTCCGGGAACTGTATGAATCCATCACAACACCACTTCAAACTGAAATATAAGCGCCGCAGGCAATGTTTTGAGAATCATGAGCAATAAAACACATGAAAACATGCCTTTTTACCTTTTCACCTTAAAAAAGTCAGAAAATAACGAAAAAAAGTGAAAAAAATATTAAAAAAGTGGTCTTACTTTTTAAAATTTTAAAATGAAAAAAGTGGCCAACTTTTTTTTAAAAAAAAATTTTTTTACAAAAATTTTTTTACTTTTTTTTAAATCCAACCCTGGTCATGTGATGACAATGTATTTCTAGATAACACAGATCTCACACAGTAATTACCCTTGGCTTCTCCTCAACAACAAGCCACAGGCGCTCAAGAGTCTGTTGATTCCCTTCACTTTCTGCTTTCTGGCAAGCCACGGCAAAGTGTTTTTGCCATGTGACTGTTAAAATCACACTCACACGATGATCTTTTTGTGTTCATTGCTTATTTCCACTGCACATGCACCGCCACATGCAGTGTTGATATGAAAAACAGTGATTAATAAAAAACAATATTTTTAATTACTGCTTTTCGAAGTCAAGATTTGCTGTTTTTTATTTAAAGCACGAGACCTAATGATCTAACACGGAAAACAAAATGGTCTAGTTCATTCAAAAAATGGCCATTTTCAAGCAAAAAGTACCGGTGAGTTACGAATAACAGCCCCCTAACAAATTCTGAATGTTTGCTGGAAGGATCACGTGAAAACCAGGCAGCCGACGTTTTCGATTTTCTTTTTATCAGTTTTTGCCCCTGTTCTTGCATGGGTTGGCGCAAGTGCATAAAAAGTGCCCACAAGACGATTATGCATTCTGAAGACGAGCTTCAATTCGTGATATGGCCATTACGTCACCCTCTGCGAGACACGGCCACGTTGTGTGATGATCCCCTAGTGCAAAACGTGCAAACATTGAATTACTACTCCCTCAAGAAAGTCCCTGTATTGCGATTTTGAGAAGGAAAACAGTATGTGACCAAGGAAAATGCGACATGATTCCTGTGTAATGAGTGCGAAAAGCAAATGGCCGCTGGGACCCATTCTCTGACCCCTACAAAGTCCCCGCTCCCGAAACTTCTTGCCCGATGTCGTCAATTGTACTCAATGATGGCTTCGCGCCTTTGGGATACAGCGGTTTCAAACCATATGGTATGTAGTTTCAGAGCCAAACTACGGTTTGGGGGAAACCTTACGTTCATTCCTGCAAACAGTGAACACATGTCGGCTTGTAGCCTGCGTGTATACCTTGAACTGGTGGTCAGGGTTGGGCAAAAAAAACGACGGCGTTTTTTCTTAAAAAACGACGTTTTTTTTAAAAAAACGCCTGGGTCGTTTTTCGTTTTTTTAAATCCTGAATTTCCTTGATTTTCCCTGATTTTTCAAGGAAAGTACCCTGATTTTCAAGGAACATCAATTTTTTGTCCCATTTTTTTCAAAAAATTTTCGACCAATTTTTACTTTGTCGAGATACGTCGATATACGGATTTTGACTTTCAGTGATGACCCCGGCCAAAGTTGGTCCCATGATGCGGGTCTGATATGGGATCTTAACAACTCGCTAGAAATGGGTTGAAACCCGTTTATTTTGCCTCAGAACACATAGAATTACTTCATTTAACCACATTTTCTCCCCAACATGAGCGTTTTCCAATTTTTTGGGGCATATTTTGGTCATCTGGGCGTTTTAAAAAAACGGTTTTTTTTAAAAAAAAACGTTTTTTTTGAAAGAAACGATTTTTAAAAAAAAAACGTTTTTTGCCCAACCCTGCTGGTGGTAACGCCGTACATGCGGATGTGCTTCGTGGGCAACTGCAAACGCATGTGACGCGTGCAAGGCTCTGGCAGTTTCGACCCGTAGTCTTGTTTGCACGAGGGCAGTTCCAGCCAAACCATATGTATAGGTTAGCTTTGAAGTTATACAATCAGATTTTTGAGGCTAGTCCGTGGATGTCCATCTAACCGATGAGACCCAACTGACCCAACTGATCTAGCTGCGGTCTTGGACTTCGTGTCGAAACCTCTAAAGATATCCACGCGTCACATGCGCTTGCACGTGCCCCAAGGCGGTCGACATGCAGAATTATGTACTTGTTTTTCTGTGTTCTTTGTTCCAGACACAACTGGACGTGGTCGAGTCACTACAAAACCGGAAAAGAATATACGCCGGTTGCTCATTTTGATTCAACAAAACCATAGTACTCAATATGTGCTCAACAGTCGTCCGTGTAACCGCTATTCTCGCCAGCTGTGCGGTATTAGGGGTGGTTAGCCGGGTTGAAAAAAAATTTAAACAAACAAACCATACCGTATTTTTTAAAAAAAATTAAAAAAAAGATGTATTTGAAAAAAGTTTCAGAATGTGGGAAATTTGACCAAATTTGCTTAAAAACGCGCGAAAACGCGAAAAGGTCAGCTTTAATTAACAAGTCACTTTTGTGAGTTGGATTGCATCACTTATGAAGGGTGTTTACGCCATATCTTTGCGATCCAACAGTCTGTGCCTGATATGGGTCGATAATTGTTGCTCTATGGCAGAGTTGAGCAAATCAAATTTTTCAAAAAATAGGTTTATGAAAAAAAATTTTTAAGAGAAAATAGTTCTTTTTAAAAAGTTTTCGGGGAACAAAGTGTTCTAAAACGTCCAAAAATGGCCTTTTGGGCTTATTTTCGTCATTTTTTTCTCAAAGGTCGAAAAGTTTTCTTCACAAAATCACTTTTGGGGCATGTATTTGGTACCTAAGATGCCCTAAATGATGCTATTGTACCTTCCCGTGATACGAGACACAGTGTGCAAGTACCTACGTAGTACTTCGATGTCATACCCCATCGGGTCGGTCAGAAACGACTGATTCAGCGACCCGTCAAGTGTTTCTGCAACTTATAGTCTGAATCTTGTGTTGTTTATGAGTAAATCTTACTTTTTCGACAACAAACTGCTGTGTCTGATGCCATAGAGCAACACTCATCGGTCCATATACTGCACAGACTGCTACCGATATGACGTAAACACTCTTCATAAGTGATACAATCCAAGTCACAAAACTGATTTCTCAATTGAAGTTGCAGTTTTTCGCGTTTTTGCGCGTTTTTGGGCAAATTTCCCCGAATCAGAGAATTTTGAAAAAAAATTTAAGATAAATTTTTTTACCATTGTCAAAGACAGAAACTACTTAAGGTGTATTC
>JASAMV010004390.1:0-18505 GCA_030248065.1 Rhynchonema sp. JSB1_4
TGTAACGTGTGTCTTTCTTGTCATAACACCATTCCTTTTTCAGGACATGATCGTTTTGTTTTACCGTGACATGCACACGTTCAGGCCCATATCCCATGTCCCATCGGATCAGGTATGTATACCTCACGATGTTTCATTGACAAAACCAGTGCTTTCATTTTCTCAGTTCCAGGCTAGCTACGCGCTTTGCCCATCAACCAACCTGCTTTGTGTTGAACAACTGCTAGCTAAATAACAATGTTATTATTACTCTTTCTTTTACTGGACACTGTTGTCAGTATTACTGGACATTTTGCTGTGTCTTTTTGTACATACGTTTCGTATGACAATCCTTTTCTGGACACCTGACCATTCAAATCGCAAACTGTGAGACTGAACTGCGATAATCACAAACGTTTTTTTTGCTAGTATAAGGTTATGCGATCCATTTTATCAATGATTATATTGATGTTGCGCATATGCCTTGTGGTTATAACCATGAAAAGTAAAACGAAACGAAACGAAACGAAAGTTTTGTTAATGTCGACCTAATGCCTAAGAATTAGGCAATAAATATCAGATTGTGTTTGCTTCTCGGCGAATCAACAGGCGTCGAATCAGGCGTCGTCCAGCTGGAGCACGACGAATAGGCGTCATCCGACGCGCTGATTGGCTCCTTTTCGCACATTGGCGTTTTCTTATTGGACGACGCAGCTGCTGGCACAATGCCAAGTGTGTTCGGATTGGCCATACGGTAGGCCAATGCGAGCGGCACGAGTGACACGAGTGTGAGTTGCAGAAACACCGACGGACTGAATATTTCGCGCCAGTTGTTCAGTTCGGAGAGGATTGAGCCCGCGTGCACGCCGATGAAGATGTAGGGCGCCAGGCCTGTGAAGACAAGTTTGCTTTTGACAAGCGTTACGCCAAGTAGTCATCATAACCAATACCATATTGTGACATCCCGCAATCACAAAAAACCTGTGTTACAGTATGACGATCGGGCATTTAAAATGCGGTCTGAGACAATGTTGTCACTGATGATTAGGGCACATGCAGGGCAGCTGTATATATCGGACTTGAAAGCGACTGCAACTACGGCAGAGAAAAGCTGCTAGATATTTTGCGCTTCGTTTGGATCGTTTTTTTTACGAGAATTGGACAAATGGTCGATCGGCGCACAAAGATCGTTGAACGAACGAAGCGATAGTCATTATCGACCGGTGTCAAGGGATGTAGCTGCCAAATTACGATTGTATCAATAATATTGGCTGTTGTTATGCTGAAGAAGTAGTTTGTGCGCAGCGTTTTAAAACTTTTTGCTCAATCTAAATTTTTTTTGAATCCTACTCTCGTTCCTGGCCTTGCACCATCAATAAAAATGAAACAACATCATCAATAAACATGCATACCTACCGAGAAAGGTCGTAATCGCGAACAACCCAAACGGCACATCAAGTACGGGCGCAGCGATGTTTACCAGCCAACTGGGTGAGGCCGGAAACAGACGCGTGAAGATTAGGAACAGAAACAGGCGACGTGAATTGGCGTTCATCTGCAAATGTGGGGCTGGATATACTGTAGGTAGGAACATATTCCATTGGAGGAATAAATCTTGGCGATCGGGCCTGACTTGGTCACGTGCGATTTTTTGAATTATGCGTTTTGCAGCGTTTAGCCTTGTGATGTTTGCCAAACGTAAATTTGTTAATAGTTAGCTGTGTGAGATAAAACGTGACAAAATTCACGCTTTTTTTGTTAAAGATGTATAAAACGATGGTTTTTTTGGCTCACGCGAGTTGCCTGGCCACTCAAAACATAGGGTGAAATTTTCGAAACAGTGTAAAGGTCAGTTGGGCGTTTGGGCGTAAAGTTCGGTCGAAAGCTCGGTCGGCGTAGCTCGGTGTAAACGTGAAACATTGCCTGTTATTAGCGTGGAATGTTTCAAGTTTACACCGAGGTCTATCACACTGAGCTGTCGACCGAGCTTTCCACAGACCTTTACACCCAACTGACCTTTACACCGTTTTGAAAATATCACCCATAATGTCTGTCGAAAGCGGCCTTGTACAAAAAGCAAGACTACTCCTCCGTTATGTCCACACGTCGGACACACCCTTTAAACGAACTAACATGTTCCTGAAATCTGCCAATTTGCGCGCCGAATCTCTGCAACATGAATGATTTGCCGAACACATTTGACAGAGCGTAGGACAACGCAGAGCCGATCGTGGTAAGTACACAGCACAACAGCACACCACACGGCACGCCGAATAGTGCGCCGGCGGCGAGATTCTGAAGATCCGGGGAATGGGCTTATTGAACTATGAAGTTAAAGTGTATGTCTAATGTCGTCACACCAAACAAACACCCCGCCGTTTTCTTGAGAGTGCGAATTTAAGACAACACAACCGAGTCGATGGTGCCTGCACAAACAGCTTCTAGGTAGCAACTTGCTAAATCTCGAAATCGCGAGCGTTACCTTTACAAAGAAATCAAACATGGGATGGAGTGCTTTTATTTAGAAGGAAGTGGAGAGCCTTTATTTATGGCATTCCCCCACACATGAAACATGGAGCAACCAACCAACCAAAAAGAATGATCCAGGTATGGCGAAGGCTTGCTTGTACAAGTAGAGTGCGATTAGGAGACAGGCCATGTAGGTGAAGTGCTCTCGCTTGCATCGCTGCAGCTCGGTGGCAGTTTCGCTTAAGTCGTCGAATGTTAATGGCAGATTTAAGTATGAACTACTGCCTGTTTTCGACTGTTTCTTAAGTGAGTCGTCCACGTAAATGTTGCCGTTGTTGTTGCCCGCAGAACTTTGTATTCTCGAATCAGTCGCCGCACGAGGCGTGTGCGCTGGATGGTGGATTATGAGAATCCACATCGCGATTGACGAGAGAATAAAGATGCCGAACGCGTATAACAGACGCCAGCCGGGGGACAATGGGATGGGCATGACAGACAGCGAATGGCGGGTGCATATCTGGAATGGGAGGGGGCACAAAGCGTATAGCTAGTCGATCGGAACTTAGTCGGTCGTCGTGCAGAAAGTGCGAGAATGTAGGTATTGTCAGATAGATCGACACTCAACCAACGGGTCATGTGTGAAGATTTTGGAACATTGTCGCCGATATCAAACTTGGTGATCGGATCAAATCGGACCGGATCAGCCTTGGAGACGTGGAATTTTTTGAAATGACTAAGTAAAAGACTTTCAGAAGCCTATTGTATTTCGACCATTGTGTGGTTTTAAAAATTGTTCATTTTAGGCCTGGCGACAATCTTTACATCGGTCGAAAAGATACAGTCCGTGGCGAATTATGTGGACGCTTTTCAACGCCGCCGCGCGCGCGGCAAGCGTTGTGCATATCAGGGTGCACCACAAGGGTAGGTAGACTTTTCAGAAAAAATCCTATAATTGGAGGTAACGGATGGACTTTGTGGTCTACCGTTGATAAATTATGTGCATAGCCAGGATTTAGCCACTGTCCAAATTTGGGTAAATTTTAGCCTGCCATACGCTGTACGTAGCCATTTTTGTGATTATCGATTGATGCCGCGCGCGCGGCGCGCGCTACTTTTGCCTCGCTGTTAGAGCCGGTTATTGATTGTGTGCTGCATTCTTATATGCACAACGCTTGCCGCGCGCGGCGGCGTTGAAAAGCGTCCACATAATTCGTCACGGACTGTAGTAACGTCACTAAAAACTTTTTATTGCCTTCAATAATCTCTCTTGTCGTAAACAAGGTAGGTCCGATCCGATACGAACCGATCACCCGAGAAAAATCTGGTAAATACTGCACGAATGGCGCACGGGAAAATTGTGAAGACAAAATATTGAGTTCTATCGAGAGAGATACGCCACTAAATAACGCCGAAAATATTGCACCAACTCAGTGCTTGCTTTTCCGTGTGTGTTGAATGAAAACAGTTCCCCGGAAACAAACGTTTGGTTTGAAACCCGCGCAAAGCCTACCAGTTGGCGCATACATATGTACACATGAACACAAACCAGTACTTTCACATGCGGAAGGTACACTGTAGTTTAGTCAAAACCAGTTATAATAGCCAGCACAAAAAAGGCTCTGTGCTTCAAAGCCGAATCCAGACAAACCGGACCCACGCACACACACCTGTAGTCATGGTGTGCGCATTTGGTTCAAGACGAAAGAACCTACTGCATATACATATACACCATGAATATTTCACAAAGGACTTCTAGTTTTTGTCGAAATTTTGCGTCGAGAACTGCTGATGAGACCTTGAACAATGAGTGGTCCGCTGGAAACTTGCACGCTTTGGACTGCCTAGCAACCAACTGGTAAACACACACAGTAGTATATGTAGGGCCATGCATTGGCAGACTCACACTAATGTGCGGCTGAAACAAACATCACAGCTACATAATGACATGGGGCACCCATGTCTGGTATACCTGCCTATATCTTATGTGGTATATCATCCTGTTTATGTGGGCGTTTTGCACAGCTTGGTGACCATGTTCTGCATACGAACAGCAAACGTGCATCGAGACCAGCTGCAGGTCATGGTACATAATAAGTTCATTCCGTACAGGAAAATTAGTTGATCTAATGTGTCAAACTTGGTGATCGGATCAGGTCTGCCCAAGGGCGGATCCAGGGAGGGCCATCCCCTTTGGTCCCTGAAGTGGCGCGACCGTTTCGGAAGGAAGAAGGACCCCTAAATCGCAGGTTTTTTTTCACTCTGATACACTTTAACGGTCCAAAAATCGCGCGTTTGATGAAAAAAATGAAATTCTCGCGTTTGAAGCCTTCGCGTGCGTAAAAAGTGCCAAAATTTGGCGCGCTTCGCGCGCATTGTCATAATACACATATGTACTTGTATGTGGAGTAAAACGCGCGACGTTTTAAACAAGCACCAGATAAAAATGACTTTCCAAAAATGGAACAAGCACTAGATAGAAAATGACCTTTTGGATTAATTTGGTCCCTCCCTTGGCCAACCCGCAACTTTATCTACCTATCGCTCACGTGACGTATTCGAAAATAGGAGAAGATAATTCGCTACGTACTAATTTCAAGCAACGTAAAAAGTGTTCATGTTTTCCCGGGTACTTTCATGGCAACGTAAACGTTTTGAATATCCCCGGTATAAGAAAGTCAGGTGACCCAAAAATTCACGTAGAGGTACAGTAGGTACATTGTTGGGAGCAGGTCCCATACGATCACAAAGTGTTCAGAGTGGCTTTCACTGCGCTTGGGTCACTCGTTGATTATGTATGTTTTCATCCGTGCCAAACATACACAACAAAAAACAATCAATTTTTGTTCACGTACGGAGGGATCAGTAAGGTGATTTATGGGACTCACATCATACTGCTGTACTGTACTGCACACAATGTTGGGCTTAAAGCTGCTGGTCAACAACCCATCGACCTCGCTTAATCTTGGGGGCAGTGCACATAAGAAGGGGGGCTCTCTGTTCCCCCACCCCGCTGAGACCCGCCTCTCCCTCCCCCCCTCCACGCCGGTCACCAGTGAAAAAATGCAAAAATTATGCCGGCTTCCCGTGGAAAGGACAATTTGCGGCAACGTTTAATAATTTCAGAATATCAAGCACCAACGTTTGTTTCATCATTATGATATACAGCTTTGCAGGAAACAGCTTGTATCCTGAAGGAGAAGTCATTTAGTTCCAAAAACCTGGTGTTTTTTGGTCACCGTTTTCTTCGCCGATAATTTTAAGCATCTGCGATTGACCAGCAAATGTGTTGATCGGACACAAAAATCCTCTAATAATTACTGTGTACATAACCTGTGCTTTTGAGTTCTCTGCACCAAACACAGCTAATACAATAATTCGGACAACATGCGCAAGTCGGTCATTATCAGCGCGCGCGCTCAAAAACAACGTGCAGATTCGAGCACTCAAAAATGTTTTGTCTTTTTTGGGGTCGCGCACGCCCATAATGACCGACTTGCGCATGTTGTCCGAATTATTGCGTTAGCTGTATTTGGTGCAAAGAACTCAAAAGCACAGGTTATGTACACAGTAATTAGAGGATTTTTGTGTCCGATCAACACATTTGCTGGTCAATCGCAGATGCTTAAAATTATCGGCGAAGAAAACGATGACCAAAAAACACCAGGTTTTTGGAACTAAATGACTTCTCCTTCAGGATACAAGCTGTTTCCTGCAAAGCTGTATATCATAATGATGAAACAAACGTTGGTGCTTGATATTCTGAAATTATTAAACGTTGCCGCAAATTGTCCTTTCCACGGAAACCCGGCATAATTTTTGCATTTTTTCACTGAGGGGCAAACTTCAACCCGGCCGTGAAACATCAGGAAGCAACCAATCGACTCCCCAAGTCAGGGTCGAGTAACACGATATTCCACCTTTCTTAATGTGCACTGCCCCCAAGATTAAACGAAGTCGATGGGTTGTTGACCAGCACCTTTTAAAGTGACTCTACAATTGAACGTTGACCGCGTTTGTTTGCAGCAATTTTTTCAGAAAATGAAGGCAAGGTATCAGAAACCCAGATTTATGGAATGGATTTTCAACTCGTTGATTTGTGATGTTTCACGGAGCGCACATATTTTTACAGGTGGAGGAAAAATGAAAAAAGTTTGAGGCCGGCCTGTGCAAAACGGAAGGTAATCCAATCTAAGATATTTTCAGCATTTTATACTCAGACGTTTCTCTGTTAAACGAGATCTAAAGCATTGTTCGAAACGCCGTGTGTGATGAATGATAAACGAAACACTTGAAAAAATCGAGCCTTTTTGAAGCACCCTTTTACCCCAGCATAATTTTAGGCATCTGTGGTGAATGAAATAAGTTGTCAATTACAAATAAAAATCCTCTGATTATCAAGTTCCTTATTTGTGCTTCCCAGTTTTCAAAACCCTACACAGCTCACACAATGTTTACCACAACATGCGCAAGGCAGCCATTCCACAGCGCACACACAACGACAACACCCAGCCGGCACAGCGACAACACAGCAATGTTTCAGCTGGCAAGCTTTGTTGTGTGTGTGCGCTGTGGAATGGCTGCCTTGCGCATGTTGTGGTAAGCATTGTGTGAGCTGTGTAGGGTTTTGAAAAACGAAAAGCACATCCTGAACACAGGATAATTAGACGATTTTTATTTGCAATTGACAACTTATTTCATTCACCACAGATGCCTAAAATTATGCTAGAGTAAAAGGGTGCTTCAAAAAGGCTCGATTTTTTGGAGTGTTTCGTCTATCATTCATCACACACGGCGTTTCGAACAATGCTTTATATCTCGTTTAACAGAGAAACGTCTGAGTATAAAATGCTGAAAATATCTTAGATTGGATTATCTTGCGCTTTGCACAGGCCGGCCTCAAACTTTTTTCATTTTTTCTCCTCCTGTGAAAATATGTGGGCTCCGTGAAACATCACAAGGCAACAAGTTGAAAATCCATTCCATAAATCTGGGTTTCTGATACCTTGCCTTCATTTTCTGAAAAAATGGCTGCAAACAAACGCGGTCAACATTCAATTGTAGAGTCACTTTAATGACTATGACGCACGCTTGTTTGTAGTATCAATCAAGCTTATAGTCACAAAAAGTTGGATTTGTAGGCTTTTACGCTCATGATATTATTGAAACAAACATCGGTAAAAGTACTCTCCATGGCACACAGATGTGCAGGTCATAAATAATATAGCCTTCCAGTAATGCATGACTACGTGAGCATAAACAAGATATCCCTTGCGGACAATAATACAAATTTTAAATAAGAAAAGATAATTCAAAGCAAAGAAATTTCAGAGAACAGCACAAAGCTATAAGAGCAAATGCAACATAACACAGAAACAAATACGAGAATTTGTGACTTATTCGCAAATTGTAAGCTTTCGTTCCGATCAACCATTGAGTATCAGTGTTTTTTTTTGCTGAAGACTCGGTGACTTATTGGGCACGTATTATACATACGTATACATATGTTCAGGTGAATAAAGTGGTGTGCGGCTGTTTACAAAATAATGTTTGTCATATTGCAATAAAGGTGTGTATGATGGTTAGGTTATAGCTTTTTCCAGCCTTGTTCACAGCCTTGTTATGCATGTTTGAGGCTGGCTTTTTACACCTTACTACGCTTTTTTCAAGACTTGGAAACCAAGTGAATAATCCGTGCATGAATAACATATAGTGTGTTCACAGCGTAGCGAAAATTATTCATATCAAGAAAAATTCATCCAGTGTGGAAAAAAATATATACCAGCACCGAAATACACCAAAGAAAAACGTACATACGTCCAAAAACATGAAGACACAAGTTTTCCACGTGTTGTCGGTTGGTAAACTGCGTAATCAAACAATTTTACGACAGTTTTCATTGTGCAGACTGAACTGTGAGTGTATTACATACAGTAGGTAAGAGGGATGTCAATCAATCTTCGTGTTGCGAGGAACGACCTTTTCATAAAGTGTACTACTATCACATACATATAACTGTGGCCGCTTTGCGTAATGTGCCCTGTTGCGTTTTGTCACTTGAGTTTTGACTCTTATGGATTTTGATAAAAAATTACCGGGGGATTGCTATTATACGTACGACCAGGTTTTCAGAATCTTTCAATTCTACTTTTCTTGTTTTTATTATGCAATGGGAGCGTTCCAAAAATTAGATCTGCCTTTTACTGTAACAATGTAAAGTTGTTACACGTAAATATGGTATCAGACTAAAACAGTTCATTAAATCAGATTAAAACAGGTTATTACTGTCACAAGAACGTTTCAAAAAAGTTTTCTCAAAGTCAAAGTGCAACGTTGCAGTGAAACACCAGGAAACAACCAATCAACTCGCTAAATTAGGGCCGAGTGTAACACGATCTCACACACTCGTCCCATGCGCGAAGGGTGCCGAATCGTCCCCCTTATGCACCGCCTCCCCCCTTGAAGGGTGCATTTAGCGCCTGGCATTTGCGATTGAGTTGTGTTATGGGCATGGACCATATGTATGTGAAAAAAAGCCCCGCACGTACATCCCTCTTACCTACTGTATGTAATACACTCACAGTTCAGTCTGCACAATGAAAACTGTCGTAAAATTGTTTGATTACGCAGTTTACCAACCGACAACACGTGGAAAACTTGTGTCTTCATGTTTTTGGACGTATGTACGTTTTTCTTTTGGTGTATTTCGGTGCTGGTATATATTTCCACACTGGATGAATTTTTCTTGATATGAATAATTTTCGCTACGCTGTGAACACACTATATGTTATTCTGGGAAGGAGTTCTGAATAACCAAGCGTTTCATTGTTTAGAGGTTCCTGCCAGTATCCGATACTTTTCTGATATCCATGCGCAAATTTTTGTGGGGCACTTTTCTGCAATTTGGAGGCCGAATATTTGGACTCGTGCTATCCTTGCATGTCTACTATGATAAGAGTACCCACCGCACCCGCAAACACCAAAACTATCTTGTTGGCCGGGTGCCAATTTTGTGCTCTGCAAACCCTGCGAATACCAGATTCTCAAAAATCTCCATCTTAACGTTAGAAGGGTTTCAATCTTTGCAGTTGCCCAGAACTAAAGCGATTCGTCAATATATATGCACGTAAATCTGACAGTTTTACGATCACGAATGCGATTGTCCGACACCGCCAATTGAAAGTACACATCAAAGCGGAACTGTGGATATGCAGACAACAAACATGCGAGCGCTGGTCGAGTCCGAACACGATGGTACAAGTGAGTTCACAACACTTTCGAACTTCTATGCGGGATTAATTTGGCAAATTTCGCATATTCACATTATTTCTTTTCTCAAAGGCGCGAAACGGTTTTCGGTATGACGGTACTGGATTGGATCGTTCTGGTCATTGCTGTCCTCGTTTCAGTGGTCGGCGGATTCATTGTTGGATTCATGTTTGGCGCTGTCGGCTACAAGGTCTGTTGTTTAATGGGAAAGACGTGTGGTTTTTCAGACGTTATTTGTGGTAAAACCACAAAAAGCTGAGTGAAACAGCAACACGCACACATTGCGTGCTGTAATTTTCCACACACGATCTGTGCTTTATGCTGGCTGTTGGGAGCAAGGTCGTTTTCTGTGACAAGGCTTTTATCACACGAGGACGTCTTGGCATCACTTAAAATGCTGCCACGTTTTCATATTTTCAGGACGGCAGCTATCCGAAACCCCCGTGGTCACCACCCGGTTGGCTGTTTGCGCCAGTTTGGACGATTTTGTACATTGCCATGGGCGTGGCATCATTTCTGGTCTGGAAAATGGGCGGTGGAATAAACAGTCACACGGTGATTTGACTTTTATTCGCTGTTTCCGAACCCGAATGATTCATACCTAAACTCTTGTATTGCAACAGGTCCCAGCAATTATCTTCTATACTATTCAGTTGGTCAGCAACTTTTTATGGTCGCCCTTGTTTTTCAAAGTCGGAGCATGTTGCGGGTAAGTTCGGCTAAATTTGCTGCCAAGAATCTCATAAAAATCGTAAGTTGTGGCTTACATAAGATTTTTGTGCCGAAAACCACTAATTTTGATGCAGAAAAATGGACACCAATTTTTCCACCAACCCAGATGCTTGTATATTTGACTTATTCACAGGCCTTAATCGACATTTCGCTGCTCTGGGGCCTGATCGTTGGCTGTTTAATCACATTCTACACACCTAGCAAAGTGGCATCCGGCCTGATGTGGCCCTATCTTGTGTGGGTGTCATTTGCTACAGCCCTCAACTACGCGATTTGTGATTTGAATGGTTGTCACTTGCCATTGAATGGCACGAATATCACTGCCGCCCGCTATTATTGAGATTGTTGGTCTCTTGATCCGATGCGATTAAGAGCGCGGGGGAATAGTAACAGATAGGTGTCAATGGAATAGGGTTCACAAATCGAAAGAATGGATTTCGCTCATATTGCACAAAAAGTTGACTACTACATTTACTAAGACACATACAAAATTTTGGATCCAAACTCCAAAGCATTAAATAGTTATGGGCGCATTTAACTGGGCAGGTCGAAGTTTTCTTGAAATTCCAAAAATGTACCAAGTTTATGTTGATGAGGCTGTCATTTGTTTTAGATCGGATGCTATTTAATGAAAATAACACACAATGGTCAATTTTTTATCTACTTTTCAACCATGTAAAAACAAAGGCAAAAATTCGCTGCATTTTCTCTTCCTTTAAGTTTTTCAAAAATCAGCTCTGAAATTTAGTGCATATCAAAAACAACCAATCTTAAAAAAGTCCTCACCGACGAATTCTTTCTATTTTGTCTCAAAATGTGCGCCATAAAATTCTGATATTGGTTTATAAATCTGGTTTGTGACAAATTTGAATATCTCCTGAAAAGTTTAGATAAAGAACATTTTTTGTTTTTTCTCAGTTTTTTTGTCTTTTTCTTTGCACGGATTCACATTGGAGAAACGACCGATGTGGGTGTCACGAACGGCAACAAGATGCTTGTCAACGTAGTCTGAAAGTAAACAGCTTGTTCATGACACATGACAAGCTATCAAAATGGATACAAGTTCAGAAATGCAAGCTATTTGGCACCGGCCGTGATTGGCAAAAATTCGCTGCAACCTGTCACTTGATGCATCACACGAGGTGAGCAACAAGACGACAGCCGCAACACAACACACACATTTACTCACCAACACGTAGAACGCAAACACACTATGCGAACGCGCAGTTACTGAACACATTAAGGCAAGCTCCCCCCCCAGCCATGCATCGCAATCTACGCACATAACATCCTCTCCAATAAATTCAACCCTTACTCTTTCCTCTAATTCAACTTCACCACTATCCTTATCTAACTCTACAATCAAAAACAAGAAATAGCAAGATAACAACATTATAGCAGTTTATTTTGTTCCGCTTTTCAGCTGCTTAAAAATAGTTGCCCCAAACCACATATCCCACACCACAAATCACACCAAACATCCAATTCCACGATATTGGATGTTTTCTCTTTCCATTGCATTTTTTTTAAAAAATGTCAAAAAACGAGTGCTTCTCAGAAACACCCAATTTTAAAAAAGTCCTCACCGACGAATTCTTTCTATTTTGGTCTCAAAATTTGCGCCATAAAATTCTGGTATTGGCGTATAAATCTGGTTTGTGACAAATTTGAATATTGTCGACAATTTATGTTAGTATGAAGCAAAAAAATTTCGTCGTTTTATTTTCTTTCTTGTTTTATCGTGGTGTGCAGCACAATTGAATGATGGAATAAATGTAAAAATTGATGCATGTGATTGCCAAATATTAGTTGTGATGTGTATGCTGCTGAAACCTACATACAGTATGTGTTTCTTAACTGTAAATACCACGAGAGAGCTTCAATTTATGTGCTTTTCAAGGCAACCGTTTGTTAGGAAAACGCGGCAATCTGTGAATGGCTATTCGTTTGTTTCAACTCTTGCCTATTTCTAAATGTTTTTGCATTGCATCAAGTTACGAAATAAAAAGGAATAATGGTAAAACGTGCACCCAAAACCCGAGACGCAAAAAAAGACACGCTACAGGGTTTGAACCTGTGCGACAGACACACGCACGCATGTTCAATGCTGCGCCTAACCGATTGCGCCATGCGATCCAGCCGCTGGCTTGCCTTAATGTGTTACATAAATGTAACTGCGCGTGCGCATGTGTGTTCTGCCGTTTACATAAAACGTGTTGCGTTGCAGCTATAATGTGTGTGTTGTGTTGACTGCTTGTCGTTGCTTGTTGCTCACCTCGTGTGATGCATCAAGTGACAAGTTGCAGCGAATTTTTGCCAATCACGGCCGGTGCCAAATAGCTTGCATTTCTGAACTTGTATCCATTTTGATAGCTTGTCATGTGTCATGAACAAGCTGTTTACTTTCAGACTACGTTGACAAGCATCTTGTTGCCGTTGTGACACCCACATCGGTCGTTTCTCCAATGTGAATCCGTGCAAAGAAAAAGACAAAAAACTGAGAAAAAACAAAAAATGTTCTTTATCTAAACTTTTCAGGAGATATTCAAATTTGTCACAAACCAGATTTATAAACCAATATCAGAATTTTATGGCGCACATTTTGAGACAAAATAGAAAGAATTCGTCGGTGAGGACTTTTTTAAGATTGGTTGTTTTTGATATGCACTAAATTTCAGAGCTGATTTTTGAAAAACTTAAAGGAAGAGAAAATGCAGCGAATTTTTGCCTTTGTTTTTACATGGTTGAAAAGTAGATAAAAAATTGACCATTGTGTGTTATTTTCATTAAATAGCATCCGATCTAAAACAAATGACAGCCTCATCAACATAAACTTGGTACATTTTTGGAATTTCAAGAAAACTTCGACCTGCCCAGTTAAATGCGCCCATAACTATTTAATGCTTTGGAGTTTGGATCCAAAATTTTGTATGTGTCTTAGTAAATGTAGTAGTCAACTTTTTGTGCAATATGAGCGAAATCCATTTTTTTCGATTTGTGAACCCTATTCCATTGACACCTATCTGTTACTATTCCCCCGCGCTCTTAATCACATCGGATCAAGAGACCAACAATCTCAATAATAGCGGGCGGCAGTGATATTCGTGCCATTCAATGGCAAGTGACAACCATTCAAATCACAAATCGCGTAGTTGAGGGCTGTAGCAAATGACACCCACACAAGATAGGGCCACATCAGGCCGAATGCCACTTTGCTAGGTGTGTAGAATGTGATTAAACAGCCAACGATCAGGCCCCAGAGCAGCGAAATGTCGATTAAGGCCTGTGAATAAGTCAAATATACACGCATCTTGCGTTGATGAAAAATTTGGTGTCATTTTTCTGCATCAAAATTAGTGGTTTTCCACAAAAATCTTATGTAAGCCACAACTTACGATTTTTATGAGATTCTTGGCAGCAAATTTAGCCGAACTTACCCCGCAACATGCTCCGACTTTGAAAAACAAGGGCGACCATAAAAAGTTGCTGACCAACTGAATAGTATAGAAGATAATTGCTGGCACCTGTTGCAATACAAGAGTTTAGGTATGAATCATTCGGGTTCGGAAACAGCGAATAAAAGTCAAATCACCGTGTGACTGTTTATTCCACCGCCCATTTTCCAGACCAGAAATGATGCCACGCCCATGGCAATGTACAAAATCGTCCAAACTGGCGCAAACAGCCAACCGGGTGGTGACCACGGGGGTTTCGGATAGCTGCCGTCCTGAAAATATGAAAACGTGGCAGCATTTTAAGTGATGCCAAGACGTCCTCGTGTGATAAAAGCCTTGTCACAGAAAACGACCTTGCTCCCAACAGCCAGCATAAAGCACAGATCGTGTGTGGAAAATTACAGCACGCAATGTGTGCGTGTTGCTGTTTCACTCAGCTTTTTGTGGTTTTACCACAGATAACGTCTGAAAAACCACACGTCTTTCCCATTAAACAACAGACCTTGTAGCCGACAGCGCCAAACATGAATCCAACAATGAATCCGCCGACCACTGGAACGAGGACAGCAATGACCAGAACGATCCAATCCAGTACCGTCATACCGAAAACCGTTTCGCGCCTTTGAGAAAAGAAATAATGTGAATATGCGAAATTTGCCAAATTAATCCCGCATAGAAGTTCGAAAGTGTTGTGAACTCACTTGTACCATCGCTGCTCGGACTCGACCAGCGCTCGCATGCTTGTTGTCTGCATATCCACAGTTCCGCTTTGATGTGTACTTTCAATTGGCGGTGTCGGACAATCGCATTCGTGATCGTAAAACTGTCAGATTTACGTGCATATATATTGACGAATCGCTTTAGTTCTGGGCAACCAAGATCGAAATCCTTCTGATGTTAAGATGGAGATTTTGGAGAATCGGTATTTGCAGGGTTTGCAGAGCACAAATTGGCACCCGGCCAACAAGATGTTTTGGTGTTTGCGGGTGCGGGACTCTTATCATAGTACACATGCAAGGATAGCACGAGTCCAAATGTTCGGCCTCCAAACTGCAGAAACGTGCCCCACAAAATTCGCGCACGGAAATCAGAAAAGGATCGGACACTGGGAGGAACCTTTAAAAAATGAAACGCTTGGTCATTCAGAAACTCTTTTGCTAGCTTGTTGATTTCTCACACATATCTGTCATTTAGCATTGCTCAACCGTTTTACACATTGGCACTGAACATCGCATGATAAGGCGCAGTCGCCACAATCTGATAGCACGGGTCTGTTTAATCTCGTGCTGTATTATCTTTTTGTGCTTGTTGTTGTTGCTGTTGATGTTGTTTTTGTTATTGCTATTACGTGCCAATTCGTTCATTTTTTGTCGTGTGCGAGAAAACAAAAAACAAGACAGAGGCCAATGCGAACAGTGCAACAACATGTTTACTTATTTTCATATTTTCACCACATTTTGTGACTTTAAAGTTTTGACACGTAAAGAATCCACAATCACCCACAAGTGCATGACCGATGCATTAATTCATGTCCAGCATTTTCTAGCCTTTTAAAATTTACCTATTATCTTACCCCATTAAGAGAAAGCTTCCAAGCAATTCCTGCTGTACCATGTTTACAATGTTGACTCGAGAAAGTTTTTCCAAAAGGGACGCAGAATAAAATAGTATAGATCCAACACACACAAGACAGTCACAAGAGTTGCTAAACACTGCTTCGATAGCACAATGAAGCAAATAAACACATAATTGGACAATATTCTCCAGGTGTGGAACAACGTGGCCTGTTTTCAAGTAACCCGCCACTGCGAACCAGCATTGACATCACAGAAAACAAGAAATGTATTACGCTCAAAAATGCAATTCGACCACACAAGTTTTTACTAAGGGAATAATATACTCAAATTTTACAATTTACTCAAAGGGATGCGAGAGCATTGTGTAACTATGTTGTATTTAGCAAATTATTGAAAACATTAATTTGGAGTCCTGCCTACGCCTAGGTTTCGCGGGGTGTTCGAGACCGCGTGACGTTGTGCCCCCCGCTCGTCAGCCGAATAGCACAAACGCCATAAACTCACTTTGTAAAAAGATAAATTTCAAACAAATCATTATTAAAAAAATTATTTTTAAGAAATTGTTAATTTTTAGTACTATTGTGATTCAGAAAAGAAAAAAAGAATATCATAAAAGGACACGAAATAAAATAGTTAGACGTACATGCATATGATATTGAGAGATGTGGACAATTGGATAAAAGTTACAAAGAATAAAAATAAAAAATAAAATTCGGTACTATCAAGGTTTTATGAGAAACTGGGTGTTTGTAAAATGGGGAGTCAAATAATACGCAAGAAACAAACTGAACAAAAGACATGAGATTCACTATACCCATGCATGTACAGATAACGGTAAGTTGACAACATCAGCGTGGGGTAAACAAACAGACCACTACAAATGCAAACGAACACGTTTACAAACAACATAAAACAATCGAAGTCACTTTCCACTTTCATCAATCAACGAACGAGTGGACCCAGCAGGGCTAAATGTGCCGATTTGTGGTTGTGCCTCTCACAGGCGCACCAAGATTTGATTTAGCTGTACGGTTCGTGCCGGTTTGACCTGCAACACAGCGTTACGGAAATATGTGTGGTTTTGTCACACACAGAATGTGTTGTTTTGGGCGCGGTAGTCTTGATTCCGTGATCTTCTTACCTGTGCTACCAGCAGCTGCCACCATAGCCGGATCGGGACGACACAGCGTTTTGGTCACTTCCATACGCAACATCTTCGAACTCGCAAGCATCACCTTAAAGCTGCTGGTCAACAACCATCGATCACGTTTAATCTTGGGGGCAGTGCACATAAACAAAGGTGGAATATCGTCGTCGCTTCAGTAAAAAGGGCCGAAAATCACTTTCTCGAGAAAATGCGTTTGAAGTTAGATTGACAGTATTTCCATGATGGTTTGGTTTAGTAGGCTGATGTTTGGTAGGATTATGTAAGTGAGCATGCTCATCATCATCATGAAAGTAAAAGTAGCGCTTGAAACATCGGATCTAAGCAAAAGCAAAGCAATTTGAGGGTTAAGCTTCTTTTGACCAAAAAAATAAATGTGGCTTATGTCACTTGCCGAAGTGGCTGAAAACCGAAAAACAACGTAACCGAACAGTTTCTTCTTTCGTCCGCTTTTGCCTCAACAGAAAGCAGCCAAAGCTTAGAATGATGATTGTAACTATGGTTTTCACAAAACGGTGGTGGTTAATCACTTATGCTTGAAAATTATAGACGAAAAAAACGGTGACCAGAACACCAGGTTTATAGAACTAAATGAGTTTTTCCTTCAGGTTGCAAGCTGTTTTTTATATTATATCATGCTGATGAAATAAATGTTGGTGCTTAATATTCTGAAAATATTAAACATTTCCGTGAATTGCCCTGAGCACGGAAACCCGGCATAACTTTTGCATTTTTTACTGAGGGGGCAAGCTTCAGCAGACCGTGAAACTTCAGGAAGTAACCAATCGACTCCCCAAGTCAGCGTCCAGTAACAGATATTCCACCTTTATTTATGTGCACTGCCCCCAAGATTAAACGTGGTCGATGGGTTGTTGACCAGCAGCTTTACAGGGCTCGGGACACAACCGAAGGAAGGGCAGCAGAGCGCAGTGTTACACATCGTTGGAAAGCACTGTGTGTGACAGCATATATCACGCACAAATGTTAAGCTCCCTTAGAGATTCGCTATCTCTTGGTAGAGCGACTTTTCATTTCAAGAAAAAAGTGATTTTTCACACCTCTTCACACGACCGGTGCAGAAACCACAAATGAGTTGAAAGTCAAGAACACGTGGATAGGATTACAACGGCTTCTGGATAACTTTTCATGAGAATATCAGTCGCTCAAAGCATTGCTTCACTCGGTGAGGCTGCGAAATGTTACAAAAATCGGCCATACATCAGCCTACTAAACCAAACCATCATGGAAATACTGTCAATCTAACTTCAAACGCATTTTTCTCGAGAAAGTGATTTTGGGCCTTTTTTTCTGATAGCGACGACGATATTCCACCTTTGTTTATGTGCACTGCCCCCAAGATTAAACGTGATCGATGGGTTGTTGACCAGCAGCTTTAAGGTGATGCTTGCGAGCTCGAAGATGTTGCGTATGGAAGTGACCAAAACGCTGTGTCGTGTTGATCCGGCTATGGTGGCAGCTGCTGGTAGCACAGGTAAAAGTAAAGATCACGGAATCAGAGAATACCACCGCGCCCAAAACAACACATTCTGTGTGTGACAAAACTCGCGCATATTTCCGTAACGCTGTGTTGCAGGTCAAACCGGCACGAACCGTGCAGCTAAATCAACACTTTGGTGCGCCTGTGAGAGGCACAACCACAAATCGGCACATTTAGCCCTGCTGGGTCCAGCCGTTGGTTGATTGATGAAAGTGGAAAGTGACTTCGATTGTTTTATGTTGTTTGTAAACGTGTTCGTTTGCATTTGTAGTGGTCTGTTTGTTTACCCCACGCTGATGTTGTCAACTTACCGTTATCTGTACATGACATGGGGTATAGTGAATCTCATGTCTTTTGTTCAGTT
>JASAMV010004391.1:0-45430 GCA_030248065.1 Rhynchonema sp. JSB1_4
AAAAAAATTATTTTTGCTTCTAGATTGCTGTTTTTATGAAATTGACGTGTTTTATCGATTTTAATTTAATTTAATTTTAAATTTGATCGAATTCAATCGTTTTCGACACATTTTCTTATTTTTTAAGTTTTTTTGCAAAATCGCTCACGCTCAATTTCTCTTTCATTAGAACGTGGAGGAAGGGAACAAACCGGCTAGCAGCAACACAAAGTGCCATGAGCTGGTGGACGGACTATACATGTATGTATATGCAGCTTGTGACGTCAATGGCGTATGTATGAATACATGTGTGCGCTGTTTATATCGATTTTCACCAGTGCGCACTACCAACCAGCCCTATGCTGGCTTGCTGAGTCACCCAGACTGCCGTGAATCATTGTACATGCGGACATGTGTGTTTCACAACATATGCACACACACACACACACCCGGCTGCCCGGCTGGAGCGTCCGTTTCGCTGTGCGAAATTTTAAGACCCATCCTATCTATCTGACATGCTGCGCGTACGTGGGCGTTAGTCACTGTGTGTGTGTGCGGTTGTGGTGGCTGGCGCGTAGATAAGTAGGTACCCACATAGGTACATGTTGTGGCGCAATAGACGTATTATGAACGTTGGTGTTGTCGTTGCGTATTACATTCGCATGTTGTTGAAAACTGGCGTGTTCTAGTGACAACTCAGTTCGTTCTCTCTTTCTTCTTGTTGTTATGCAACGGAAAATTTCACCACCAAACGCAAGCAAGCTGCCAAAGCCAATATTTCTTGTCAACTCCAATGTATCTCTGATATTCTTTGAGGTCAGCCATCCAGCAAACGCAGCAAAAGTCGGCCAAACTTTAGTCATCACACAGTGACATGACCAATGAATAGACGGACTCCAACAGTCCAGAGGCCACCAGATTGTGGTTTTGTGCAGCTGTTTGCTTGCACCCATGCGCGCGCTGTTGGTTGTCACGTTAACGCGCACACGCCTACCAGTCGGTCTGCCTGCCAACCAAATGAGAACCAATATAAACACCGGTGACTCAGCTCAGCGCGCGCGATTTTGGTGCCCCGATGTCACCATAGGCAGAGTTTCGACAGTCGCGCACGGGCGCGTGATAAATTTTTCTCACTTTTAGTCCATTTATCGTTATTTTGACGATGAATCAGCGAATATGTGTTTGTCGGCACAATGTGCGCGTGCGCATAATATCTTTGTCTTGTCTGTGAAACGATATCTTGATGGCATCTAACTTGGTGATCGGGCTGGTCCGATTCCAGCCTCAGCCTCATGATTAGGGTTCCAGAGTATCAATCGGTGCAGTTTGGCTCTGCGTGTCATGATAGCAGTATTTTGGGGAATTCCTTGGTATTTTGGTTTGTTTGGGTCCCGATGAACCAGAAACCGATCAATCACTTTCATAAATCCGGACCGAGCAGAGACCGACCCGAAACTTTCCAACCCAAACACTTATAGTTGCATTATGCATACATATTGCAGCACCCCAATAACAACACCAACAGCAACAACCATGAGTGACTCAACGCCCAATACAACATCAGCGGCGGTGAATATGCAACAATCAGCCAGTCATCACCCCTGTCGGCCAACAGCACTCGTACAACCGTCAAGCACTGTTGCTTCGCACACAACCACAACCTCAACCAGTACCATCAGACGACCCATTGCTACAGTACCGAAGGACATTAAGACGCCCGGCAGGTCGGTAATGTTTATTAGAAACTGTTTATTACTGTAGGTTCTGTACTGTATACAAGTACAAACTATGGGGTCACCAGTTACCGATATCGCCTATCGACTACAAAATATTTGCAGAATGGGAAATAGGAAATGAGTCATTTCCCATAGTGTTGTTTTTTCTTACGTGTGATCGGATACGAGCTGTTCACTGCTCTCTGATTCCGCATTGCAAGAGGTTTTAAGGTCTGACGATCGTATGAAGACCAAATTTTAGTTTGATGGTGATTATCCAATGGTGAGCTGTCCGGTGGTGTGGCAGCGCGGTGTTCAAGCCAACTTAGTGAAACATCACAAAATCATCTCCCAATTTCAGCGTTGATTCGACCGGCAACCTGAAGGACCTAAAGAATTCACTAACGTTGGACTTTACGTCGAGGCAGAGCGTCAAGAAAACGCCACAGACACCGGACGTGATCAAAGCACTCAGCGCTGCCTGGCTGCACTCACCTGAGTTGGAGAAACTGTTCGCGCAAGGTGTGATTTTTGGATTCAGTAGTTTAATCGAATATAAATTCAACATTTAATTTACAAATTATCGAATTGCAGGCTCGGTCACCGTTAACACGCCGACACCGACACAGATCCTGTTCCCGAAGAACGTCACCTCACCGCAACGACACTACGCACAAGGATTTGTCGGTATGCTCATGTTGACTATCTCGAATTAGTACATTTCAAAATTATATAAGAAGCATTTTAATAGACTGTTTTTTGTCCTTTTATAGTGGCCCTCCACATGGCAAACACTTTAGTTCCCTGTCTGTCGTTGATCTCGTTACCATATACATATTTCCCGTAATTTATATCCTCTATAATGATAATAGAAGCAGTGGCAGGTCCCCTCGATATACACATGGTTCAATGTATCTTCAACATAATACTCAACCTTCCAGACGCACTGAGTACGTTGCACCGTCTGAACGACTTCAAGCCTCCGTCGAATCTACTCAGCCCGACATCGGCAGCCAACAATCTACCGCTGACCCCGAGTGATACCAGTACCAGCAGTGTGGGTAGTAGCAGTGGCAGCAGTGTCATTGGTGGTGACAAGAAGTCACCGATTGCGCCAATTGGCAGCACGCCGTTTGGAGTGAACGCCAGCCAGGCGGCAGGCAACACGCTCTCGACTGGATTCCCTACAGGTGAACAACGTTGCCTTGTTCTGCAACACCACGGTTTCTAGGTACTTTTCACCAGTTGATGGAACATGTTTCATTTTCATTCAAAGATGATATGTTCATCCCTGACCCCCAGTAGTGAAACGACACATAGATTAATTGAAAACAGCTTTCGTCTACGAAATTAGTGATTACTGTGTGCTTTTGGATGTCATAACTCATGTCTTTGCATCGCCCCGCCAAGTGTATGGCTTATACGAGATACGGTGTTTAGGCGGTACACATGTAATGATGTGGTAGACACTCACACTCGCACCATATTCACCATTCATTACTACCTAGAACCACCGCTTGGAGATTTGTATCACGAAACAGAATACTGCTATTGCTGTAGTATGTAGCAACATGGCTACAGTACACCCCGACGACAAGTTGCGCGGCAGACCAACCGCACAAATGCCACAAATAATTTTATCGGCAAGCGCATACTTTCAACGTGGGCAGTAGACTGATGTGGAATGGTTGCTTCCTGTCCGCATGCGTGCTGCTTCATATCACCTTCTTTTACACATATTCATTCCCATAGAATCAACGTATACATGCATAAATACATTTACATATACATATACATACTTACAATATGTCGAAGGCGCCAGGCCCGTGTCGGGTCGGGGGTCTGGCTGGCCTGATGACTCATTTGAAAACAACGCAGTTGTGCGTTTATGTTGTGTAGGTCGTTGTGTTGCATTGCATTCATAGTTGATGCAGTCATACTGTAGGTATCGACATGTATATGTAGGTGGACTTTGAGTGTCTGTGTGTGTGCGCGACAGAAGTTACCACTATTTTGCAATCCGCTGCATTTTGCAATATCGTTAGGTGTTGGATTTATGATTAGATCACGCCAACCCAATCTGATCACCACCTTTCTGTTTCAGGCAGTCTGATCTTTGTCCGATCCCCGACCGGTCCCGTACCGTGCGTTGTACAACCGTTGGTCATGCATTCACCATTCGGCGGCGCTGGTCAACAGCAGAACAAAATGTTTCAAAACCCTAACAATTTGGGTTTCAACACGTTCGTCACGTTGCCGCAATACGCACAACAGGTTGGTCAGCGTTGTCGAATTTCATAACTTTTCATGGATTATCTTCTATTGTATAGTCACAATTGTAATCTGAATTGAGCAGCACGGTTATTCGCTTCGACCTTTATTCACCGACTATGGCTGTGCAACAAGTAATCGTCAGTGCGAACGCACCAAATGGCCATGTGAAGGGATGCGAGAGCATTGTGTGACTGTTGTATCTGTTGAACCCCGTCACCTGACAAGGAATTAATAATTTTTATAAGGCCCTTTGTTTTAAGGCCCATTAACTATGATCATTAAGGCCTAACTATACTTCGTTCTCTCAGAGAACAAAGAACATCTCCCCTGCCCCCACAACAACACCACCGCAATCTAAAAATTACAGTACCTCCTAACCGATTTAAAGCTTCAGATGGCGCAAGCTCACCAAGCTACCAGTGCATCAACGTCAACAGCCCCGCCCGCCCCGTTGTATGTACCACCATCAACTAGCAGTGGTCTACACACCATGCAACCACGCAGCACAGCACAATGCACCAGCGGCATGGTAGCAACCAGCTCGTACGTCAGTCCACCACAAGCAACTGTGGTACATCAACAACCACATCAGACCACTTATGGTGGTCCGGGTGGCCCTGTCCCCCCTGAAGTGCATCTGCATCCGCATCCGTCCACTTCAACCAGACCGCAATCGAGTATGACACAAGGGGAGTCGATAGATGAACGCGTTTCTGTGGTATCCTCACCTACGGGGTCATCTGTTGCGTCGGGTTACACCCATCCGGCGCTGAAACGCGGTTTCCCGTTCAACCCCGAAGAACAGGAACGTCAAAAACTGGAACGGAAGCGTGCGCGCAATCGAGTGGCCGCGACCAGATGTCGACAGAAGAAGCTCGACCGAATTCAGGAACTGGAACTTGAGGTGCAGCAACATGAACAGATCGGTGCCGACTTGGAGACCGAACAGGCGCGTTTGCGTGATGATGTTTCACGGCTGACAGCCGCCCTGCAGCAGCACAACACACGAGGCTGTGAGGTGGAAAGCAAGGCGATTGCATCCGTGCCGCCAACGGTGAGAAAATGAGACTGAATGAATCACTGCTCGGTTACGTTGTCTTTATGAAAGGAAATCGAAATTCCCGGTGAAGTCACATGAAATAACCTGTAAATTGACAAGTTACCCATTTTTTATGTTTTTTTGTTCTTCGTGATTTGTTGTTGTTCACATGTGCTGCTCACACACGCACCCAATCATTCACACACACACACCAACCGTTGCTGTTAACATGATGTTTCACACACCTTTATGCTGCTTTCGATTGTTTTGTATTGCCTATTTATAGTTGTTGATTTCCTTTGTGTTTTATGTGGTATATTTTTTGTCAGTGGAGAGCAATTTGCCGTCAGGGATGGGTACCTCATCATTGTTCAGATATAACGTGCATGCTTGCTCGTCTTATTGTATAATTCATGATTGTAAGTTTAATACTTGGAATTAGAAAATAGACAACGTAATTCCAAATACAGCCACTCTTGTTGTCTCTCTCTCTAGCGTTTTGTCCCGTTTTCTGGAACAAAACAACAGCTCGCTCTCAATCGAAACATGTGTGGATTTCAAAGTACATAATTTTGTGTGGTTTTTCGTTCAAATAGTTTGTTAGCGCTCGTTCATACATGACAAGCGCCAGGGTTCTCATACGGTTATATGCCATTTCGAATGTTACGTAGACGTGAACTGTGCGTCCTGCCTCAAAATTACACAAATATTTGTACATTTTGCAGTGTCCAGATTTGTCCCGATTAATACCTGAACTTCGTTTCGTTCTGGGTCAATTGCTCCACTCAAATGTTACCGGTGAATAGTAGCCAAATAGGTACCCAAGGGAATGTTGCTACCTAGTACCTTCTTGAATGTTTTTTCTGTAACCGCATAGATTATTTTCCCTACGTATGTATGAGTTGCTGCTTGCTTCATCGCTTGCGATAGCATACCGTAACCTAATCTTCCCCAAACTTGTTCGAGTCAAACTTTCGTTCGTGTGTTTTCGCTACTGCTAACTATTTATCAAAGATACTCTATCACTGTGATTTGAACACTCTGGTGTTTTTAAAATTATTATTATATATACAGTATGTTGAAAATATAATAACATCGTAATTTTGTTCTTTGAATGAAAACGCGTGTGCGATTTGAAATTTGATCAACCCGAGCCTGTTTGTGTCATTCAGTGATACAACTCAACTCGTAAAGAAGTATACAGGTATTGTACGTAAATATGAAGCTCAATCAAACAAGGAACAAGTTTACCGCAGCGCACATGGCCTACATGTACTACATGCAAGCTACATACTTACGGTAATGGCGTGTGATGTGTGACAAAAATAGCCGTTTGTGAAACAACTCTGTCAGCTACCACAGGAGTATTGTTTTAATGAGAGCAAACTCATCTAATTAACATGTTCATGCCTCGAGAGAAGAACTAAATTTGACCTGTGTTGATTTACATTTACGCAAGACTGACTATTGTGCTCATAAACAGGCAGCTAATCATCATTCTGCCCTCTCTCAAGTGTATTGTTTCATGGATGAATATTTTCGCGCATTACTTTATGGCTGGTTGATTTACGATTGGGGTCACATTGTAAGCCGCACAGGCCGCGATTGACGTCACAAGAAAACACGCGGATTAATTAGCAAGTCGATCAAGCATAGACCCCTGTGGGATGTAGTGTTTGTCTGCTGAAGTGAAAGGTAACAAACTAAGACGGTAATGAACCGCTGCTTTGTCTCACTAAGAACTACGGTAACTTTCCACTGAGCAAGCATTCATTCTTGTCACGTAACACTGGCACATCGAGAAGGGAAGCCATTCTGGCATTTGTCAGAGACGGTTTTTTTTGCAAATGTCACTGTCTTGTAAACAAACTCGACGCGATTCATTATCGATGCCATTTTTGGACAAGGATTGGAGTTCTGCACTTTACGGACAGACAACCAGCGAAAACATGAGCCACTCATGTTATCGTTATTGCCAGACGTAAACTGATGCCACTGTGCTGTGATCCGATCTGATCAGGAACCGAACAATCCAACAATACCTACATAAATATACATAGTTACATCTCTGTTTATCTCTGCGTGACAAACATGGTATAGACACTTGATCATAAACAAAACGGAGGACGAAAGATCAATCAATATGCTAAAATATGCACACTGTGATTCAATATATGTATAATGTTTCATGTGATACATACATCAGCATTATTATGCATTCTATGGACAAAGGTAACAAACGTAATATAGAAACAAGAAAGCAACAAAATCAAAGGATTAACAGGCGATCAAGCCAATAGAGCCCAGAATAATTATCAGGCTAATCCACCGCGCAAAATGGGGACAATCAGACAAGGAAACAAAACAGAATGCATAATACGGTAGAAAAACAGTGGAAATAGAACGATAAGCTTGTGGTGGTGTCGCATTCAACTTGAACGGAAGAGAAAAAATCTACGCATTTTTATAACAGTAACAACTAGTTAGTGTTGCAATTACTCAGTTTATCACAGAAACTCGATGGAAGAAATCTTGACGTATAACCGAAAAGACCATTGTTATCAAGGAAAAGACCATTGTTAGCAACAGAGAACCACCTGAACAATTAGAGCTAGCTGAGAAGGTAATGTTTTAATGGTTGAAGTTGAACAGATAAAGGTACACAACAGCGAGAAAATATGGGTGTATACTGTATTTTCAGTAGAACGAGAGAACAAGAGGTGTTATGCGTACTTGAGTAAAAGTGCATTGAATGCAACTAAACACGATTACAATTAAGCGCATGGCCGATCACGTAGTTTAGGTGGTATGTATTTCAGGGATTGATTGATTGCATAAGTGGCGATTGATCGCACAAGTGGTAAAAAAGCCATGAGTATTGAATGGACTTGTTAGATGCATGGAACAGGAAAGAAAACAACTTGAAGTAAAAACGGTACCCAAAATGCCAGCGACATTAGCACGACAAACAAGACATCAAAATGTTTTACATTATCCATTATCACAATTTCTCAGTAAAATTATATATACGACAAGAAGACTGCAATAATTATAGTGGTAACAACGGTCCAACTTCACCATCTAAACAACTCGCGCAGAACACAGAGGCAGCATCAAATCAACAGGCAAACAATCGTGCCAGAGTTTTCAGTCGTGGGAAAGGTTTGCGTCAAAACTTTTAGTTCGAAAACGTTACAGAACTAAACTAAAAACTCCGGCACTCAAACCACACTATACCTATCAGGTATAACAACAAAATCATACGAAGAACCCGGGTTCCCTTGACGCGACGACGGTGTTCTGTTGCTGGAAGGGTGGTTGCCTGTTGGGCGGCGGCAGTGGCGGCGGTAGAGGTGGAGTGACATTTGTATTCACACTAGGGTTAGTCCGTGTCAACAATCTCAATTGTCGTTCCTGTTCCTGATCGAGGCCGTATCGGCGAAAGTCCAACGAAGTCAGCCGCGACAGTGCGTCCATCGTGCTCACACCATTGTTGGCCAGCTGATCTATGAGATGCGCCAATCCGGCCGCACGCAGCTGTTCACGGAATATCGACGAATAATGATTGGTGGTCATTGATTGACTCGATGATGAACTGTTGTTTATTAGACGCGATTGTGAATGATGGCGATTGAGGGTTGTGGATGCATTGGGCACATTGGCCGCTGCACGCACCGGGTGGTGCAATGTGGCCGATTTGGCTCTGCAAAGGTAGCAGGGTTAGATGACAACATGGATCAATGGATGAGATATGCATATTTACGTTCATCATTTTAGTTTTGTCAGGTTTTTTTAAAATTGCACTTTATGCAGATAAGAGAAGGAATAGATGCTGTTCATTCTTTCTGCTGGCTTCATACTACCGTGAAACACTCTTGTTTGAAGCTGCATTATTTCGTCCTTATCAGTCGCATCAGTCTCGCATTGGCGTGACAGGAACATATTTCAGAAACACACAAAATTCACACTGACGATGCCCTGGTGCACCGAGCGTCTATGAAAAAGGGACGAAACAAATGAAAGCGCACTGCTGCTACGGACAGCAAGTGACTCACTCGAACATTCCGACAGCATTGGCATTGGTGCTGCACTCGGACACGTACAACAGATTGGGACATTGACACAACCGGTCGAGACACGACAGAATCATTGGGAATGTGGGCCGTGCCGTGCGATCACGTTGCCAACAGTCTAACATCAATTGGTAGATCGCTGCTGGACAATCCTGAATGGGCAAGGTCGGTTGCTTGATGGACTGATGATGCGTGACTGAGCTTGCTAAAGTGCGGTTCTGGATTTTGAAGTCGATTGCGAGCTGCTAGGATTTAAATTGTGACATTTCATCTCAATTACAACGACGTTGGCAAGTATGATGATCACTCAGGTTCTGCTTCTTGATGACTTAGTGGCACTGACAATAATTCGAGATTTCCGATGGCGATGACAACGTAAGATTGTTGTCCAAAACGCTAGCAGAAATTAACATAGTGTCCGTCATACAAAACGTTACGTACACGAACCGATCACCGAGTTCGACCACAATCATTCACGTGCACTCACCATGGGCGCATACAGTCTGTATCCATTATCGATGCGCTGTATCACATCCTGGTTGGTCCATTCGCCGTACGGCTTCTCTCCAAACGACATCATTTCCCAGGCGACCACCCCAAAACTCCAAACATCCGACGAACTGCTGAATTTGCGATGTGTGATCGCTTCAGGTGCCGTCCATCTGACCGGGATCTTGCCCCCTCTCGTTGTGTAGATCTGTTCGGTCGAACCGTGCAGCCCGCGCGATAGACCGAAATCAGCGATCTTGCACGTGAACTGACGGTCAACCAGGACGTTGCGCGCTGCTAGATCCTGAATCGACAACGACAGATTACCATACTGCAAAACTAGTGTGATGGGATCACGTGCCATTTGGTACCTTCGCACTGACGATGACCTGGTGCACCCGTCTGCGAAAACAGGTCGCATGGCACAACTCGAATAAAAGCAGACAATATAATTTGTCATAACCAGTGTTGTAACTATTTCTATCTCCGTAATTGTCCCATCTGGTCTTGTAACTGTGCTTCTATCACTAATTTTCTGCATGGTTTTATGCGTCATTGAGAGCAACAAAACAAAGAATAAGAGCAGACCTTATCTGAAACCGAGAAAAACATTGACTGAAATCAACAAGCATACCCGATGCACATATCCCTTCTGACTGAGATACGTCATTCCAGCAGCAATGCCCCTGAGCATCATCACCAATTGTAGCACATCGATGCGACCGTCGTTGGCGCGCAGAAAGGCAACCAGCGAGCCGTTGTCCATGTATTCGATGATGATCATAACCTGTGCGTTCAAAGGAAATGTTAGGGTGTCTACAAAATATATGTCAGGATTGGTGATCAGGAAAGATCACATCAATCGAACAGGAAACATGGACAGACTGATGTGATCGATGCTTCATAGACTATAATTCTAATTGTTTCTCACCGGTTCACTGGTGGTGCACACCCCGATCAGTCGGATCACATTTGGATGGTCGAACTGGCACATGATGGATGCTTCGGTCAGAAAATCGGCCTTGTCCTTCTCGGCACAATCGGGCAAACAGGCCTTGATCGCGACCGACATGTTGTCGGCATAGCCGGGGTAGTCGCACAGCCGGCCGCGACATACTTTGCCGAACTCACCTGCAATGACACTGATCGATTAGGATAGGAATTCAATCAAACATTGTAAAACATGGTAATCTATCTGATCGGGTCTTGTCATGATCTACTGATGTGACAAGTTTCCATCAGGTTAAAGATTGTTTACCAGCCCGACTGTCGAAAATTAGGGGCATGCCGAAATATCGTTGCTGTAAAAGGCCAACCGACCAAGGGAAGACCGGATTGGACCGATCATCGCGTATGACTCTGGCTATACACAGACTGACCAATTCGATCAAATAATCTGTTGGTGACCAACCATTATCGATTTCCTCCTCAATGATGACCGACGACAGTGCAACCTCATACGATCGCAACAATCGATTCGGGTCTTCATACGTTGTCGGATCGACATATTGCTTGTAGCCAGCAGTCGGTCGCATTAAAGTGGCACTCGAATGAATGGGATAGGTCAACATCGGGCTGGTGGCTGCAATTTGAAAGTTGAAATTTGCAAAAAATGATGACAAAAAATGATTGAAACGTCACAATCACTCACTGTGCGTCGCTGCCGGGTTGTATTGTGCGTAATCGGGCGTGATGCTGTGATCTGAAACGTTTCGGTTTACGTTCAGTTGTGCAGTTAAGTTTGTAATTTGTCAACATAACTGCCCCACAACCCAAATCACTAACAGACCTAACGCACCGCATTTGTACGCCAGCGACTCCGAGTCTGAGCCGTGTTTCATATTGGATTCCCGTCGCCACCAACAAATCACGACCGCGACCAGAATTAGCACAACGATCAAAACAACAATCGATAGCACAATTGACACTGATATGACCGGGCCGTTGCCTGTGCCGGCGGGGTCAGATTGTGGGCTACGAGCTAAAAGTAGAATATGGTTATGTGGTGGTGATGATCTCTATAAACAAGAGAACATGTTTTGGTAAACTTACCACCCCCATCAGCGAATGTGCTGACGAAGAGCATGTTCGACCACGATCCCCAGCCGCGACTCGTGTGCGCACGCACCTAAAGAGAAAATTGTGCAATTTTACGATGAGAAACCTAACCTTGCCTTGGTCAGGACAGAATATTTAGAAAAGTTCAATAAATCGAAAAAATGCACAAGACGCACCTGGAATCTATACTCAGAGTCCGGTTTGAGGTCCTCAATCTGCACCTGTGGTCGTCGCACCTCCTGCGTTATTGGTTCGGCACCGGCTTGATGATAGTAGCGCACCTCGTAGTAATCGGTAATTGTTGAGCCCAGATCCGAATCGGATGTCTGAGGAAAATAATGAACTCGGTTATTTTATTAGAGAAAAGAGAGAATTCAGTGATTCGGTGGGATCTATCGATCACATGACCGTTTTGAATTAATGGTATTTTGAAACTAATTGGTTACACTAATTTTGACGCGTGGGTGTTGTCCTCCGCTGCTCGAAATTAGTGGTATTAGGAAACCTAAAAATCTTTAGTTCAACAAAGTGACGAAACCAAGAAAGCGGTCTTGTAACTGTGCTTCTATCACTAATTTACGTGCATGGTTTTATGCGTCATTGAGAGCAATAAACCGACCAACCAACAAAACCAAGAACAGGTCCGACCCTATTCGAACCCGGCTACGATCGATCTAAGTCTAATCGAACCTGATCATCTTCCAGTTCAAACACGGGCGGATCCCACATGAGCTGCACACTGGTTTGTGTCTGTGTTTGGACACGCAGTTTGTTGATGTGCATCGGGGCCAACCGTTTGGTCTTGATGTCAACCACTGCATAGCGAGGTATGGTGCCGCCACCAAGTTGACTTACGTCATTTTCGGAATTGATTAGAACCTGCGGAGTTAATGATTGATCAGAACAGTCGGTACCATCATCTCTTACTACCACGAACGGGGCCATTTTAAGGATATTCTCCGCGCAGAGTGATAGTGAAGTCAACGCCAGATTAGAGACAAAAATATTTTCGAACCATATTCCCATGCGGCCACAAAAGTTGCTGCAATTGTATTTCCAAAAATTACATCTGAAAACTCAAACTCACCGAATATTCATGATCAGGAGTCAGTCCATTGAGCGTAATGCGCGTGCCATTCAATCGTTGTCTACCTGGAGTATACTGTGTGCTGCTGGGACATTGCTTGCATTCCACGCTGTACCACATCACTTTGCGGCCACCCGATGACAATGGGGGTTGCCATTCAATTGACGCTGACTCGTGATCAACTGATAGCACGCGGGCGTTCAGAGGTCGGCCAGGGGGCGCTGCAAACGAAGGGAAACTTGTGAATGGAACATCTTGACCAGGGTTAAAGTTCATTACCTACTGACCAGGAACACCTGTCACGCTGATCGAAACTAGTGGCGCATCGGAGAATTATCGGATAACCAAACCACGCCACACCACGTGATCAGCACAGCACCAAACCGATAGCCAAATTTAAGAAAAAAAAACAAATCCCACTCACTGGTGCACGGCGACGTGTTGCGGTCGTGTGGGGCTCGATAGAATCCGGCCTCACAACGACATACGGCCTGACCGAGTTGTGTGGATGTGGAATGCGAAGGACATGGCGTACATTTGGCATCACCACGATCGTGCTTGAACGTGCCGATGACACAGGCTGAAATTAAAATCGAGAAAATTAATGCTCGTTTTTCATTCCTATACAGGCAGTCTATGTATGTAATTTTATTATGATATCATCCCTCTCTACTCATTGATTTAGCGCATTTCTTCCTCTGATCTGATCCAATGCAAGTTCATGGTCAAAGACAACAACAACCTCCAATCTAAGATCAAAGAACGGAGTGTCAACAATTGCAATCAGTCCCCCGCGGCACTAATTATCCACAATTATCGTCTTGACATTACGGAGGTGCGAATGTGAGACCAACAATGACAATACATTCAATGATCACTAATCGTATCATCCCCCATCAACTGCTGGTGTTTTTCAAGTATCTCTGTCTCTCTCTCCAAAGCCAAGGCAGGTACATCACCATGCATGCACACATTGCATTTGTACACCACCAATTTTGTTGCCAACAAACGCGCGAACGAACAAAAAGTCGAGTCCATGTTCAATCATGTCATGTTCACATTGTCACAAAGTCACACATTACGGGTGCGAGGCGTCACTTTCTGCGCTAATGCATTTTGTCAGGGTCAAACGCGACAAGCACGCATGCCACAACTAATCATGATTGTGACGTGCTGTACAAAATTATGCCACCAACCGCACACATCACACATGTTCTTGATGATCAACGCGGTAGACAAAAAACTACATTAGCGCAAATCCGCTGGCTGATTCAGGTAGTGAGATAATTCGCTTTTTTCTGCCCGAACCTGTGGCTTGGGGCATCTACTTCACACAAATTAGTGCCGATTTCACGCGCACATGAGCACACGAATTGGCTTGGGTTGTCACAGACCAATTTGTTCACTCTCCCAAACTGCCACCCCACTCATTCACTCAATTGTGTCGTGGTGTACAACATGATTAGCCCGTCCATGGATGAATCATCTGTTGTCTCCATGGAGTGTGTGACACACCAATTTTTATCATTCACTAGCACGCAAGCTCAAACTTGTACTGACAAATCAGAACTCGTATTTTTGGACGTAAAAAATACGTCCCTTCGCTTTCATGCACTACATCAGAACTAAACACGGATATCCGCCTGTGTAGATGAGTGACGGACAGGCGTAGTCAGTGATCGTGATGACAAGCTGGGATACGGTATAGTATAACCGGGGTACGGTAAGGCATGTTCGGAATCGGGAACCTGTCGTGTCATGTGGCACAGAGACACAGGCGTGCAAGGGAGATAAGTAAACCCGAATGTCATTGAACAAGCACTCGTATATTCAGGAACAAAGAACGCCGCATAAACACAGAAGAGAGAGACACGACACGAAATGGTTGCATGTGAAAAGGACCCCAAAAAGACACGTCAAACGCTCATAAAAATGCTTCGATACCACTATTAGCTTACGTCCGGTCGAACGCAACACAGCGAGAACAAGATCGATGCAAATATAGAGCAGTACATCGTAAATTGCTCATGTCTTGGTCGGATGGGTGCGCCCTTCAAAAATTGCTGCGGACCTGTGGTTCCGGTCATTATGCCTACAGACGTCGGTGCACCGCCATAATTAGCTCATAATAACAGCGGAGATTGACTGTCGGCCCAGTTTTTGCCGAAAACACTTGAGTGCGGCATTTATTTAGATTGCACATCATAATGGTAACATATGCACGAAAACACAGCCCCTCCTCAAATCACGTGTGTTCCTATCACCAGCGCCAAACCATAATCCCTATTCATTTCAATACATCAAAAGAGTGCAGCTCAGGCAGGCAGGCGGGAGCGACAAATTTTCAATTTCACCTAATGCGCTGTTCGTTTCGTTTGTGTGGGTCTCCAATTTCATTCATTCAATTTGAAAGTGAAAATTAGACTCTAATCCGACCGACACCACATGCACGACTGACTTGTCGCGGGTAATAAGTTATCACTTTCTTTTCGGGTAAAGTATCACCCAAATCGAAAACATGCCGCCTTTGCCTTGATGACAAATTTGGCAAAATAATCGTGTGCGCTCCAAATGTACGTGTATTGAGTCTACACATGTTGCCGATTACGCAACTGAGCCCCTAATACCAGAGTCGGACCATGATTAATGGAAAGTGAGCCTGACCGGACACGGCCTTTGCCAGCATAATCGTTGTCAAGTCACAGTCTCAAGTTCGGCCCAGGTCCCTGACTGGTGATAAAAATGCGCGGGACAAACCGGAACGGCAGTCATGAGACCGAGCATGACCATAAAGCCACATGTGCGTAATATGTGCGATGTGGGACCCGTTTTGAACTCCGGACGTGCGTAATGGTATTAGACGGGATAAGCGCATGTGCACAAGCACCAACCTATATCATGTCTAATGTCGTATCATACACGCGCTCGAAGTAATGTGGTTAGTTGATGCTGTACATATGGGCGTACGTACGTGATAATATAAGCCATTCAATCCTTCAGTTGGGTGGGAGCAAAGTGCTTCGTTTGACACGACAGACACTAAGACGCCAGCACAGGCAGGCATCTGGATTTTAATTTTAATACGCCGTTCGGGCGAGCTGTCTCAATGACTGACATGGGTCCACTTATCGGGCACGCGGCGCTATGGCATAAATTGTGACGTTGACGCATGACCACACACTGGCTTGTGCACAAGTTATGACCATCGTAAATATGTGTGCCGATGGAACACTTGCCAAAGGAACGAACTCTTTCGACTCCGAGTTACAGTCTGTTGGACAACAGCGCAAACCCCCGTTATTCATATTTCGACAAGTTCACTGCAGCTACACAAGCGGTTATCCCATAGGTGTGCTGATGATTTACTATCAAACCATTGTCATCATCATATCAACAGTCTTTTGTGCAACGGTCCAATCTGCACATATAATTCACAGATGAGGAACACATGTGTCCCTGATGTATCGTAATGCTGTGTTGGCACACATCATGTATGCATATGGTATATGTTCTTCACAGACAATAGAGCACGAAGGCGCGAACTACAAATCACAAACATGTGCGTGCGTGTAATCACTTTGCACATACGCGCGACCGCGACGACAAATAAGTAACAGATTGCATTATGCGTCGTACATGAACGACCAGGAGGAGTCTTCAGAGAGATTATCTGTTCTCATCAGTCATGCTTGTATCCTCGTAACAAAACACAATGCTCGCTTAACGCACAATGTATGAATGTACTCGCCAGCAGCATAGATGTCAGTCAGTTCAGAACTCCAACCACACATACGTACAATGCGTGAACATGAACATTCCAATTTTCACACCACAAACCCAACCAACATGTCCCTTCACACCTCAGCGGGATGTCAAGTCCGCTCATTGATGCTAAGCCCATCATCCCATTCAAATGACAAACCAAAATGACCACTGGTCAATAGTCTCTCTCTCTTGTGTCTGTCTGTGGTGTGACGTAATTTCGGTGGCACATCCGGTCACTTGCTGCTGCAGTCACACATGTTGCAATTTTCTCATGTCACTTTACTGTGCCTTTCAACAAGCTTATAAGCACGCTATACAGAAGAGTAGAGCCCGTTTTTTCTCAGAACAAAAAACTGAATAACTGCACACATGATGGTGGGGCATGATTATCGGCTGATTTCAGCCATTCAAGCGTGTTTCATCCAATGCGCAGGTATGTGTGCCATTGAACAAGTGTTGGAGGAACCGACAGATGGTCAAGATGTCGTGCGCGGTGTCTTTGAGAGTCAGTCAGTCATCACGCAAGCGCGAGCCAGGAGTTTGGTGGTGGTGACATACGGTAGGCGGTCAACGGTGGAAAGAGGAATAGGTGAGCCGGATGTTTAGAACCGCGACAAGTCAAAATGGGGAGAAAACATAACACTCGATCCCCGTCAGTCGTGATCTCAAAGCTGACACACAGAACCCCAAATGCACACCGATGAACATATCATTCATCCAATAATAATACCAGCATTCTGTGGTGACACACACAGACATGGCGTGGAGCCACAAAAACATGCATAAGCAATTGGATGGCATATGCCGTCGCACCATTATGTCATGTGAACCAGCCCATCCGTGCAAGCCTTTGGAATGTGGGTATTGTCTCGCAGCCCATTTTCTCAGAAAAAGACCACGCGAACCCAGGCCCCGATGCCACGTGCACTTATTAGTTGTTGTGGTGTATAAAAATGGCCAAAATATGTCACACGATCGGTTTCGACCGCCAGCAATAGGTATACATAGTAATGTGCGAATTAACGTTCATTAAAGAGATTAACTAAAATGGCGCCAAACATGCATGCAAGCGGCCAGACGGCGCCACTTACATAGCAGTTTGTAGTGTCATGTCCGTGCCACAAGTGAGTGAGTGATATGATGCGCGGCGGCAGCTTGCAGCTAATGTTACGTCACTAAACACCACCACAACATGTGTACCTATTCCAACAGCTATGGCATGCAGATTTTCCTGCTGGACTGCTCATAAATACATGCGGCTTGCCCGTTGCCGATTAAATTAGCACCACTCTCACCCCCTCAAGATGTAGTCCACCAACCAACATTGAATATGTATTCAAGCAATCATTTTTCTGCTGGTGCCTGCCACAACATGGTGGGTCAATCAATCGGGTCAGTTTTGGTGGTTGGCAGCAGATAATAAGTGGAGGAGCACGAAAAGCTGATTAACTCGATCCTGGAGCTGTGGTAATAGGCCACACACTCGTGTTCCCCAATGCAAACCCCCAAACCCCTGTTCTGTCCAATTTCCCACAATACCGAGAGCAAAGACAAACACCCGCCCTTTTCACTTTCAAACGTTCGTTTACAGCGACGAAGTTCATTTGTCATTTGTTTTTTGTCGATGTCGAAATATCCAACCCACAACAGGAAAATCCATAGTTTTGCTTGGTAGACAACACTGCGCCGCCGATGCGTTACGCAACGTCTCACACCCCTTTGTCCGTTATAACAACATTTATAATAATAAGAGCAACACCATGGAATTATAGAAAAAACGCCGTCATAAAAGTAGATCACTTGCGACAGGCAGACAAATCGCTCGTTCTCTCCCGCGCAGAGGCGAGCGTGGGAATTTTCATCGCTAATAAATTATCGCATTAGTTCTAATACACCGAAATCCTATTATGTTTCGATTACAAAACCACATTACACGCACACATTGGCACGGCAGTGCAAAAACTATGAAATGCCATGTCGTATTATTATACATGCCGTCTTGCTGAACGATCCCTATCGTTCGGTTAATGCGGCAAGTTTAAAAAGACGCAAACCGTTGTTGTATGTATAGTATGCGCATGTGCAGCAAGATCATGCACAGCAGACCCCGGCGCGGCGACCACCCCTCGGCCCCCGGGGGGGGGGGGGGGGCGAAAAAACCCCCCCCCCCCCCCCTGCACATGTGTGTACATGAAAATACGACGGTTGTGTAATCAATCGTTGAGCACACTGCTGCAGCCCATAGCCGATGCATAAACGTGACAAATAAATAACGCAAGATTTCCCAAAATGATAAGGTGTGTCGTAATCACGGTCAGACAGGCAGAGAACCGTACCGAACACATTGGTGGCAAGCATGCTGCAGTCAGACCGACCCAACCAACAGAGCCAGCGGTAAATCTTTCACCGTTCCCATGCAATGCACGCACGTGAATGACCGAGTACCGTTACCATGATCATGACACTGCAACGACGATCCCACAATAAAAATATTAGTGCGCGCCCATAAAAACACATACAGCCGTACCTTATCATTCTGTGCGTACTGGCTAGTACAGCCCTGTAGTTATAAGTTATTGGTAGCATTGAAATCAACCAGACATTCATGGACACCAAGCGATAAACAATTTGTGTTGCCTGATGCGTGTACGCAAGGATAAACGAAAAGTGCCAGCCACTATGGGAAGATTATGCACGCAGTTTATGGTCAATTCACGTGATCTTGGCACATCCCATACAATGTACTAATAGGGATATGTTTGGCGTTAACATTCATATTGTACGCCCCCGCCCTAAATCTACCATACTTTTGTGCGATTGCTCAACGAAACTTCGAAACGGAAGCCGCCCGGATCACAACACTCGTGTTGTAAACGGAAGGAAATGATTCAATGCAACGTTTAGGTAGCACAAAAGTGACGCCATGTCCATTCAATTGCACATTCCCTCATTATCATAATGCCAATGCAATTCGGCGTCGGTTGCTGTGAAACCACAAGCGTCAGCTATGCATAGATCGGTGTTGTAGCCAATAACCAAGTCATAGCATCCTTTCATGCTTTGTCCACTTGTCCAGCAACATACGCAAGTGTGATTCACGCAAATGGGCATGCATAATTTATATTTGCATCACTGTTGACTGACTGTTAACAACCGACACACACACGTATGTACGTGCACATTACACATCTGACACCCTTGCATCGCAGAAACAATATGAATGAATTTGGAACGTCTGCCATGTCATATTTGGCTTTGGCCACACCACACCTACTGGAGGAACGACCCACCCCATCCCAAAATGTCGTTTCCACGTGCACACATGCGCCCAAATTGGTACAATGTCATGCCATCCTGCTGCTTGTTCGTTCGAAAACGGACGAACTCGGTGTTCCAGAACAAACGCGTCGGCACAATACTTGAAGACAAATTGGTGTACAGTACACGCAGGCGGAAGCAGCACCTGGAGCTCATGCCAGGAAGCTATAGCTTATGAATACCTTGTATGACAATGCGCATTTGTCTTTCAAGTTTGAACTGAAGTACCAACCCACACGGCTTTCAAAATTTCCAAGTTCGCCCATTTGAATGCTTATCCGCTTTCGATCATAAGCGGTCGCAACAAACTTGCTGCGGTGTGCCCCTGTCACAAAAAGCGGACCAGACCCATTAGCGAGCGGCCAAACAGATCCAGAGTCCGCAACAAGCACACATGCGCGTACTAACCAAACCAACAATGTGTGCGTGCACGTGCACGACGCATGCTAAATAGCCCGTAGTTGAGGGGCACGGCAAAAAATATGGCGCTCGCACAAAATGGCTGTCAAACATTCCTCTCGGCCGCATCCGGGATAAGTTTGAACCCATAATGTTCAAGCTGTGTTTCCGCTCAATCCATTTTGCTGCAACCTGGCCTTTCAGGCTCGCGAGCGGGACACACGAAAAGACCAGTCAAGCCAACATCCTGGGTGGTACCTCGACGAGTAACCAACCAGTATTCGACCATCGACCGCTTGCTAAGAGTTTTAGTAAACACGCGCAATTACTACAAAAAAACGGAAACGACAGCACGCACGCACCACACGCAAGCAAAATCATTTTGTTATTATATTACTTTTATTGTAGCAAAGAAAGTGCATGTATGCGGCAGGTCGAGGGAAAATCAAAGTAGTGAGTGACCATAAACCAAGCACATATGATTCAAATTCAATGAAGTTCTTTGTGACAACAGTGACACGCTCCGTTTAACCTTTTTTGAACTCACATTCCAGTTGGCCCCACTTCAGAGAGCAGCAATCAAAGCACAAGCAAAACAGGATAGCAAAAAAGCGAAACGTTTGTTTCTTTCTTTTCCGGCTGAGTCATTTTATGTTGCTTATCGGAATCACGAAAACACAACAAGCGCAGTCCATTTGGTTGGTCTGATAAGCTGATATCATTCAGCCCCCATAATATCCCAATACAAAACCAAGTCTGAGATGAAAAAACCAACAAAAACCGATAGAACCTATTTGTTCAGTGGACGCAATTTCATGCCGGTTGGTTCTGATAACATCCCGCCCGCCCCTCCTCTAAAACAACAGCACGATCCCAAATCTACACATTAGCCTCCCACAGAGAGATGACATATGCCCGTTTTTTACACAACAGCAGTTATGCAGACCAACTTGGGCGGGCGGAAATACACCGGAAGTGAGCTGAAAAAAAAAGCCCAGCAAACATCATAATATCATAGCGATCAAGGATAGATTATCTACGGTTCCGGTCTTCATTTTCTTAGACAAACAACCACCCAAAGAAGCGTGCATGAGGCATGATCATAATTCCGATCCCTCCCCGCAGTGCAATGATGCGAACTTATGTACATATGTGCGGGATGCATAATTAGGAGCGCTGTTGGATTGGGGGGGAGGACAAAAGATGCTGACTGACAGATAACAGCCGACGCCATCATGGCATGTCCTCAGATGGACATTCAAAGATGGAACATGCCAGATAAGCACGACCACACACATGCGGATCACAGTCATCTTAATCCAGTTTACTGCCATTCTCTACTGTCCTGTCCTCTTGTTGTCATCCAATCCCGTCAATCTAGTGCTGAGAGACGCACTTGCATGACACGACCCCCTAATCTTACTGTATGCACACAGCCATGTACCCAATTATACATAGGTACGTCCCTGGTTGACCGTAAGTCAACACAAAGTACCAACTGGGCACATGTGCACATACACGTTCTGCTGTTGATGAGTGTACGGTAGTTATATGGGCGGGTTGATGAGGAAGGACAAAACAGTGCTGCACGTACATAAGTACAGCAAGGCCGATGTAACTGTCGTAAAGCGCGCATAATCACATTGATCTCACTTGAAACCAGTCAGCCCGGTGGGGTTGACCAACGGTCACAACCTCAATTTTACGGCTGTCCCCAGCAGTCGACCACAAATCATGTCACCCCAAATGCAGCAAATAGCGGGCGCAACGCTTTGAGACCAATAAACACGCGCAGGCGGTTGGATCAGACAAAATACAGCCGTCATTACATTTGACCTGCTCACGGGCAGTGGCAAAAAATACATGATCGATCGTAAATCAATCTTCACAATAACTAGCGAGCGAGCCTGAGAGAGCGAACATTCCGAAATCCAAACGTTGTGGCGGTAAACTTCTAACAATGACATGATGCACATGCAAGACACACACAAACTGACTGACCGATGCACTCTCCCCTGGCGGTCGGTTCGAATCCGGCATCACAACTGCACGGTCCCATGCGCACATCCCAGGTGCCGTCGGCCTTGCACTGATAGGCCGGTTTCATCTCGGGCACCACCGGTGATGCATTGTCGACACACGCGCCCGTCACCTGCACCAACGACAGCACGTCACGACCGGCCGGCGTGGCTGGGAAACGCGCAAAGTCGTGCACCACGTCGTCGCACATCTCGTAGTACACCTGCAGCAATTGCTGACCGCAGTTGACATGGCATGGACTGGATGTGAAACGTCCACAAACACCGCTATCAAACCTGGCGATCGCTTGTTTGATCGATCTTGGTCAAGCGAGTTTGTGTGGCGTGGATCTTTTTGGGGCAATCACCAGGTTCGATAAACCACAAAAGCTTCTATTGCAGAACATCCACAAACGCACCGTCACAGCCAGAATCGACACGCACGCGCCGAGATCTCTGAACGCAAAATAGACGCCCTTCTTGCCGACGGGCACCCTCAATCTCTCCATGTTCTCAATGATGTCAGTCTTTGTCGTGAATCTGCCATTATCGGCCGCAATGTTATCGACCAGTGTCCATGTCGATTCCTTCCACGGCGGCATCGTATTGGTGGCAAAATCGTAATCCGCCTCGAAATAGTACAACACGAACGTTTCCTTGCAGGACTGTGCCGTGCCCGGAAACTCGCGACAATCACGCATCGTGAATGTGACCTGAAATTAGAAAACTCTAGTTTCATTTTGATTATCATGATTCTACACTTGCCCATTTCGACCGGACAGTGTACCAGGCCATCGTCAGTGCGAATACACCACATGTAAGGTTAGAGGTCGGGAGAGGGTAGGGACAGGCGTGCCCGACACACCAACGCCACACCTACAGTATATTTCTTTGGCACCCATTTCTCTAACCCTACGCACGTGACCGTGACCCCGAAAGCACTCGCGATGGACGGTCATTTCGATCGTTTTTTTTGGAAACGTTACAGATTCAAATTCAGCTACATCACCGAACGAACCTCAATATGTACACTTTCAGCGCCATCGACAGCGATGTAGGGCGTTCGCAGCCAGTTGTCGACATGCTCTTTCTCGATCTCGCAAACGACAAACGCTAATCGATTGGTGAGGTCTTGCGGTCGCGTTTCGTCCATCCACTGAAAAAATTGAGACGAAAATATTTTTTTAAAGTTTCTCATTTTTTTCATTTTCCCCTCCTGTCCTCACGTTGTGTGATCGCGTAGGGAACGGACCCCTTTCCCGTTTTTTTCTAATCGTTTCCCCGTCAGTCACGTACAGGCGGTTGTTGTCACTAACAGACGTATTTCAATATATCAAGCCCGGTGCGTGTCAGCGACTAATTTGGCGCCACACTGTATGGTATCAACTCAACTTTATACAGCAGAGGCCATAACGTATCATGTGGCGGCCCACAAAACCGCAAAGCCCTATACTGTGTTTTTCAATTCACCAACCAGCTATGTCTGCGTGTGTGCGTCCTTCATGACTAAGCATAAGTGGCTTTGAATAAAAGTGAGGGCGCGAGCGGCCTACTACCGGTTGTGGTAGAAAATGCAACAAGAGTGTCCTCATGGCACACGGACAAACAACAAACTATATACAATTTCGTATAATATGCCGCTAACTAGCAGCTGTTAACTGTCCAGTACCGCTCCCTCCCTTTCACCGTCGCCATGTTGTGTGTGAACCGCGTCATGAGACCAATACTCAACTGCTACCAGTATCGAGCACTGTTATGTCTGCTTGTGCAGTCAGCCAGCACTAAGACCCAAACAAACGGTCAAAGAAGAAAGAAAGAAAACCGTTTTCTGTCCAAACACAGCAGCAAACATATTATTAGCAGTGGGACGACGACACCACGTCTGTGAGTGTACTCAAAACAGTTTATTTCGGCTTGGCCGCTGTCCCAAATGGCTCATAACTAAACTCTTATTTTAGTTTCTGTCAGTCCCCGTTATATATTGTGCACATGAGCATGCGCATAGAAACAAGTTCAGTCATGTGTGTAATGTGCTGGCACTTGCAGACATAAAGATAAGACTTCTAAACATTTATGAACCCGGTTGACAATGTGGGCAGGCAAGGTCACCATTTATATTATTATGGCTTGTCATCAGTACACAAGCTATCATCATTCACACAAAGACCACTAAAACGAAAAAGTTTGGGTGTTTTTAGTCAAAACGGCCCCCACCCGGTCACGAAACTACAACCAGATGTATGTATGTAGTACGTACATTTGTGCAGCGTAATAGTTATTGCAAATAAAGCGCACTCCGAGGCAATTTCAGTCATGGAAAATGAGTTCGGGGCGGTTTCCTTCCACGAAGAGACACACTGATTAAATTGCATTCCGCAGAAAATAAACTGTGATTGAAGTGCCTGTGTTTGTGTATGAAATAGAGTTTGTTGTCCCGAAGAATGCTCATAAAACGATGCGCGCCTCCGCACACAAACTTTGTTACAACAACCACGAAACAAACAACCCACGAGGCTCAGTACACACAAACACATTGTTGCACACTATTTAAAAACAGATCCACTCGCAAAAATTGGCTCCGAACCCGAACCGCTATGTTTTGATTACTTCGGCTTTCCTTCGCATCGCGCACCTTTTTTAAGAAAGAACTACGGCATTCAGCAGGCAAGCTTGCGGTAGTTCTTTAGTTAATGACAAACGCTGCGCGCATATACCATGTTGCCGCCAGAGAATACATTGAAATTAAGACCCTCAAGCGTAGGGTTCTCTTCTGTTGGTATGGTGCACGCATGTAATTTCCCCCTATCATCCTTGAATAATGATAAGAGACGAACACATTTGGTTTGAACACGGGAGCTGAGGGAACCAAGTTGTACTTTTCGTTTCTGAACTATGGAACCCTACGGTAATATAGTCGAGTTGGTGGTAGCACATCTGGTTTGCAAGTTATTTCGTACCTTTAGTTGGCCCATACTACTCAATGACCACTTATCACGCTAACGACGGCGACCACATTCGATAAAAAGACACCAACCAAAAATTACGACCGGTTTGCGGGTCCTTTGTATGCAAAACTTACGTACGATAACTGTGTACGCAGCTGTTTTATACGATGTAATTCGATTACATCATCGAGAGCCACGTGTGACATTCAGCAGTTAAAAAAGTACAAGCAGATCATATTCGGTAGCTCTTTCGTTTTACAGGTTTACGCAATACATATGGCTGCATAACTTTGAAATAAGGGGCACCACACTCAAATGGCTATGTACCTTTTTAAGTCCCCCTGCCCTCAAATAGAAACCTCAGCTGAAACTAGCTGCCTTGCCTACCACTAATGATGCACGGCAACCACAAACAGTGACTTACCCCGGAACTGGGTCCATCCTTTGAGTGACGCGTCCAGCCCTGTACACTCGTTTGCGCGCGCGTATCGTGCAGGATCACTGAAACAGAGAGCAAGACAAATTACCCTTCGAAATGTCATAAAAGTTTTACGCCCAACCGTTCAATCTTACATTTGGCTATTAGCGTCCAGGTAGGTACGGCCTCACCCTTGTTTATATGTGTGCCGTTTAATGCTTACGTTTGTGTGTTTGCGTGTGTGTGGTCCCCCCAAACCATTAGCCAACATTACAGCCTGCTTGTCGATGCTGACATCTCACCGTCAGCCAGTAGCCACTCATTATTCCCTTCATTTCGTTTTGCACAGCCCCATAATTTCGTCCCACCCCAACCATCCCAAATTCATATCTGATGATCTGACGAACGCACAGCGCGCGCACCAGGCGGCACCAGCAGAGTTAATAATGAATAATTACACTAAGTTGATTTTCGAAGTCACTCACTGTCACAGCGCCAACTGTGGCAAATCCCCGGGGAGTTACTTCAGTGTTGGAGAGACAAGCACTGGACATTCTAGGAGGACAACAAAACAAAAGTGGGCACGCGCACACGAACAACAACATTGCATACTCCCAAAAGGACTATGATATGTATTAGCTAACATAAGCAAGCAGCAGAAGCGGCACCATCCAGAGAAAACATGGTTTGCTTGCTTGTTGACACATTTGCCGGGTGGCAACAATAATATTTCACTGGCGGAGGTCTTGGAGTGTGAAATGGATGATAAGCCGATGACAGACATGTGTACTAGTTGATGGCACCAGCCAAGCAGAGTGCGGATGAACGCAAATGGCTTGAATGCAGCAACATTCAATGTGTTCGCGCTCATTCCCCTGCATTTCAAATGTGCGTGTTTGTGTGTTTTCCCGCCATCTTCATGTTCTTATATCATGTTGCTGATGATGATGTCCCATGAGTGAGGCGGCGGAAGACCACAAACTCAACAAGGCTGTGGCCGAGTGAGAGTGGCGAAATTCCCAAAGCAAATAACAACAACGATAATAATAATAATCATTCTTGAAGAATAATAATAACATGCATCGGCGCACGTCTTGTTGTGTTGCGGCGAACATGATGTTAAAAGATGATATGACCTTAATTAGATCGTCGTTAGTGGTCATATGATGATGTCCAAAGCCACAGACCGCCATAGATAGTACAACAACCGGCCAGTTGTCAAACAGAAATGGAGTGCGTGCACTACGCCCGAGGTACACATACATAAATATCGTGTCCATCTTTGACATGTGACTGCGGCGGATCGTTTTAATGTTTATCGCAATGTCCCAAACCAACAGCAGCGGCATTAACCGACAACAGACAAACACACAAATCATGACCGATCTATTAACGGGCCTCCAACAGCACCACATAGGTACATCATGGAGCATGAGCATGTAATTGTAGCTGTTGGTAGGGTGCCCATCCCCGGGCGTTCGACCTTGACTGGCGGCAAACTACGAATGTTGTTTGCCTGGACTTGAGTGCTCAAACACCGATTGAAGTCACAACTCGCATGAGTACTTCGGCATAGGATTCGGCCATTTGAGAGCAATCAATCGTGAACTCGAGCAAAATGTTCGGCCCGACCTTTCCGTAGCCCACGCACGCCACTTGTGAGCAAACTGTCTCCCTTTCTTAATGCGCTATAGTTACTACTTTGTGCCCTCTATGAGCATTCATAAGTTTGTGGGAGATAGAGAGGAGATAAAGTAAACTGGTTGCCGCGCCCGCTGTAAGTGTTCTTGTGGTAAAACCAACGAGCGAGATAGTAAAAATATGAGATGCTGCTGGCACATTAAGCAGTAAAACGTCGAACAGTAAGCTTGAGCACTAAATGACCGGTCGTCGCGCTCTACGAGTGCGTGTATAGTGCTGCTGCACTTTGCTTTCACTGCCACAGACAGACAAGAATAGCAGCAGCTTTCTTGAGCAGTAGACGACGCGGGATAAGCACAAAATCAAACAGCCCGCTGGCTCAGCAAGATGAGCGAGCAGAACGAAATCAGCAAATGCATAATCCTTTGCTCCGACAAACTCAAGTGAAGCGACTCGTGTTTTCTTGTGACTCATTGCAACCAACAGTGCACCTGTGCACGAATGGTCACGGTGGTCCGATGTCCAAATCGGTGATTTGGGGTTGGGCTGATGTGATCGAAAGTGACTGACTGTGCAACAATGGTACAGTCCCTTAACAATCGTACCATCTCGCTTGTGTAATGACAACAATGTGACTCACAGTTTCGATTTGTTTGTGTCCCATAAATGCACATTAGCATTTGCGTAATACAACATGTCAAGTGCGTAGCGGTAGGTCGGTCAAATTGTGCGGTCACCGAATAACTAACCGTAGTGGTATGCGACTAATATAGCCCATCCAGGTAAATATTTGTGCTAGCAGCAGCAAACATGACATGATTTCGCTTCCCTCCGACCCCAGTGCGAATCAACATCGTGTAAAGTTACTCAATCGAGTCACTATGCATAAACATGCCGTGTGCATGTCTATTCACTGACCGCAACCGCAATGTACTGATGTGGTGGTGGGTGTTACCACTTTCACCAAATCAGCGCAACAACATAAGCAATAATAATTCGTATAAACATTATTCAATCAGTTTTTTGAATCGGTAACCGACTGGCGACATGACATGCGCGCTGTGTCACCCATATAGTCATGTAGGCAGATGCAAGAATTGTTAATTTTGTTTGTTGAGAATACTACGCTTGATTTCATGCAAATTTGTTGTGCGAGTGCCCGAGGTATCGGGCGTTGTGGGTACATGTGCGTGATGTTAACCGACTGGCGTGAATGTGCTTGCAGCAAGTGAGTGTTCAATGACGCATGATGTAATCGATCGTTGTAGTCGATATCTGAGACCTGATGCACTCAACTTCACCATTCCCCCTATATCAAACCGTTTAACACCCGTTGACAACAAACAACACGCGTACACGTGTTAACGCAATATGAAATTGCTATAGCGCAATGAAACAAAATGTTGGTGGTTTCTTTGTATGTGTGTGTACAAAACGTGTGCATGTTTGTGACTGCACGGTCACAGTATTTGGCGTATTTTGCATGCCATGTCGAGACAAGTATCGAAAAATTATCTTGGATCAAATCTGAATTTTTCACAATCTCACCACACCGTGCGTGTACAGTTTGTGGAGTCGCCCGCTGTGCGCGCGGGTGTGTGCATGAAGTGGAGTTTATCACACGGTACCGCATGCCCTCCGCCAGTTCTCAGCGTTATTAATCAGACGACAACATGACTTTGACTACAAGATAACATGTCGTGTAGTTGTTCTAACCGCGTTCAGTTCAGCGGTGGGGTGGATCATACGATTTGCACTGTTGATCTCAGACGCGACGAAAAAACACAACACCACCACAACTAACATAACCAAATCAAACACGCACGCGGGCGTATCGTGCGTTTTAGCACGGAATTTTCACAGTTATGTTCATTTTGCGCGCCTGTTTTGCGCTGGTAATTACCAGTAGAGAAAGCCTATATACATACGACAAAACATGCCATGTTCAGTAATGGAACATTTCGGTTGATGCCCTTCATAAACTCGGTCGTAAACAGAAAATATCTAGTGAAGATACGTCAGTGCATGCACACAGGCTCGATGAGTGTGCATTTCATTCAAATATGGAGCTGATGCGATGACTGTACGTAGGCTGAGACAAAGAAACAACCGTATGCACTATACTGCATGTAAACCGAAACTTTCGAAGGCGCGAACAAATTTTAGGTCTGATCGTCCTGTTGATAAGACAAATGGCCATGTAGTGATCGGGTGTGTGACTAACCACTACAACCGGTTCGATTTTATTTAGTGCTGCCAGCATGCTGCATTCTTGAAATAAGTGAAGAGCGGTTTTGTGCAGTGTGGAGCACTTTCGATTTCAGCAAAATGCACCACTTGTTGCAGCGCCTGCGAAGTCCGTTCACCCATACCTGCGCACAGAGAGAGACCCACTTGCTCTTTTTCGGTTGGAAACACCCTTAAAGAGCTGGTTCGGCGAGATTATAGAGACGAAGTCAAACAATAGACCGGGCTCAACCAACAGACGCGTCGGCCCGTAACGTTTTGTGAAACGAATGGAGGGATAACCAGCCGTGAACAATGGCGCGAAACCCGAGAATAGATCACAAGAACTTAATCGGCACGTTCAAGTGGCATAAAAAACGCACCATGTCTAAACAAATGTGTGTATATGTGTGCCCAATCATTATGCCGACCATTCATTCACTAATCTGCTCGGTTTATGCTGCTTAGTCTTTTCATTGTACGCTAGCTGTCGGCCGTTACATGAGTAAACATTGACAAGACGCACACACAAGAAAGGTACGATCATCTGTTACGATAAGGCGGCACACCAACAAAGGGTCCAAATCGATCGATGAATGGATATAGAAGACAGGCAGAGCCCGACAGACGGACATATCAGAGCAAGAATGATTGCGTTGGTTGGATCGCACCATCGATTCAGTTCGGTCCCTGGTTGTTGTCACGCATGGCACACAGCACCGTTACCTTCATTTTTTTATTGACCAATGAATACCGAATTTAACCCAGTGGATGGAGGCCGTGCTCGTTTCATGATGATAATCGCACATAAACCACACACGCGCACACAAGCCTAATGCATAATAAATTTTTGAATTGATTCTCTGATCGACCGACCCATCATGGCACGAAGCCTTTGCGCGACGAGCCGTTCAGCGAAATAACCCCGGGTCCAATCGTGTTTTATGACCAGCTATTACCACGCGAAATGATTATGATTATGTTTGCAATCAAATCCGCGTGAACCCCCGCGGTTATGGGGTCATCACAAGCTATACGGTGCTGGTGGTAAATCCCGTTATTGCGCACCGCCCCGCAATTAAAAGTCAGCCTTTCAGCACCATGCACCGCGGCTAGCAACATGAGCGCGCTCACATCTGCGATTGTTTGAGCAGCAATAAAAAAGGTGTAGCTTGTTGTTTAACGAGACCAACGATGTTCACAGCGACGGGTGGTGTGTCAACATGCAAATCCCAAATATACACACAATAATGGGCCATCACTGTGACCCCCACCCACTACACCACACCATACCCGGCTGCAGGTGTTTGACACTGAAGTGTTGTGTGTTGGTCACATACCACTACTGACCGACCGACAAGACCAGCATCTGTAACCCCAAACCGGCCACTTGTGTTTAGAAAAAAAGAACAGGTGTTTCGATGGCCCCCGTTGTTCGTTCATGTTATTCACTGAAAAAGGTGCGAAACAATGTCACATGTGATCACACATCAGCACTGGGCGTATAAGCACTCTTTAGAGGACCTTGTGACCGCAAGCAATTTGATCCGTTTGGTCATGCCATTTCAGAAGGTTGGGGCAGCTGGCAGGCAAATCCCACCGGGGTGATCCTATTCAGATCAATCAATCAACGACTACATAAAATGCACACATGTGTGGTTTGTGGTATGCAGTTGAACACACCCGATTTCATGACAATGCACCCACCGTCGCCCTGCCCTCTTCCGTTGTATTCCAACAAGACGACATGTTAATACGTCTGTCACGAATGCACAGAATTGATTAAGCAGTCGGTGTGTCTTGTGTTTATTTGCCTCGCTAATCATATGTAGCTGTCGGTCCAGCCGGAAACCAGATCCTGCGACCACCCTACCCTAACCAACCACCTGCACAAATCGCTCGCTGAGCGGACTGGCTGTGACTTTCGTCTTTTGCTGTGCATGCACGTGCACAAGTGTGCATCAGCGGCAGCATATCTGATCGCCGCACCTGGATCACTTCCAATCACCGATAATCTCAACTGACATGACAATAACGTTTGGCTGCAGGGCAATTCTCTTATCGAACACATCACCACAAAGTGCACATTCATATCGCGTCTTTCAGCCACACACACACACACACACACACACACACACATAGTGCGAGCGAAGAAGACAAGATCCCCCATACCAAGCAGTTAATGGAAAATTGAAAACTGTTGTCGTTTGAATCGAACTACCGTGTTTTGAACACAACGTACGTCCTTCGATTGACACCCCTGCCGTGACCAAATGCGAAGCACACGAGTGAAGGTGCTTGTGCGGTATTACACCAGAGTGAAGCACGTCGTAGTGCAGTGCACAAACACACTTAGGAGACCAGAAGGAACACAAATACTGTACATCTGCATTCAGTCACCCTCGACCAACAAGTGAGTGCAATGAGTAGATTATGCCGATTGCTTGCCCATTTCGTGCGCAAACAATTACAACAACCATAACCACACAATAAGCGTTGTTGCTCAACATTTGAAGTTGCAAATGCACTTGCTACACCTCTAACTAACCGATACGTATATGTACACCATTTCTCGCGAGCATTTTGAAACCCATTGTAGTACATTTTTGTGTATCAACAAACAACAAATACCGTTAACGTTGGCAAACGACGGTTATTTGGGGAATGACAGACCCCGGCGTTTACACACCAGGACCAGAACACCGTTTCTGGCCTTCTGGGTTGTAATCAACAGCCGCATCAAACGTGCTGAATCGGTAAAATATGATACCAAACCAAGCCCAAGTTGTAACCCTTTAATGAGCGTTACTAATAGATTCAGCTATAAAAAGTAGTCCCCAAACGCATTTTCTGGAGCTCATAAACCACCAGAAGCGGTGAAATACACCATAACGACACCGTCGTAACACAGGAAAAAGTAGAACCTCTCTGGCAAATCACCTAATGACCGAATCTACATGGCTTTTTACAGCATGTCACTATTTATTTATTGCCAGTTTTATGCAGGTCAAATTCGTTGTGCAGAAACAGATGCCTTAACCAGATGAAAGCGAGTTCAAGTCAAGGTGTGTCCTGCCAGACATAAAGGAACCAGCAGAAATGTCGCTCCGGAATTTGCGGCGATAAAAATTGCAACGAGTCGATTTTTTTAGTCACTGAATATCAGGTTCACAGCCCATCAGGATGTCAAGGGGTATAAAAATCTCAATTCTTGGAATAATTTTTAATGAGCCGAGCTAGCAAATGGCCGAGAAATGTGAGGTGCGGTTGTGGTTCGCTCCCATGCCGCGACTAGCAGACTGCGAGTGAAAACGAGCTCTGTCACATCACATAAGAAGTCCCGTAACGTGAGCTGTTTTTTGGAGGGCACATAATTTGTGCAATCGATTAATCACGCGTCACACCAGCGTACGTGTCGCGTGCTGTTATTCTTCATGACGGATTGAGGGCACTTTTCTGGACGCCAGTAAAACTAGATGCATACCGACCGACGCCACGACCCACGAATACTTTTGTCATCCAATATGTCACCGGTTGTTTGTGTAACGGTCGTGTCGTAATTCCCAGTTTTTCAGCCGCTGAATATTTCAAAAAATCGCGCCTTAGCTCGCTGTGCTCAAGTTTTACCGACTTGCAATCTGTGAGATCTTCATAAACCACCTTCAGTCGGTCGGCAAACGAAATTTGATCTTCGTGGTTTCAAATCTATTATTAGCGTTAGCGTACAATACGTATAGCGTTTTGTTTGTAAAACTGGCTCAGCTTAGCGTCACCGTCACCCAAATGTTGATCTTGTTTTTGCTCAACAATAATATTTGTGGCGGTTAGCCACTTTGCCACGACAGATTTTCTCACAAGCTTTTTCATAGTCAGCCATTCCACTTGATTTTACAATGAAAAAACCACGATTTCACACAACATACTTTCACAGGGCATCTCACAGCTCATAAAATTTTTAGCTTGTTTTTTGTTGGAGCAACAAAAAGTGACACACGTATACTACAATGTGCTAAACGGCTCTTATCTTACTGTTTTACGTTCGCTCGTCATTGGCTGGCAACGCTAACGAAAAATGCACCAGCAAACAAAAGTCACGGTGTAACCAAATACACCAGTTTATCAAAACGATCGCAAAAATGCACCAATATGGTGGGCATTTTAGATCCACTATGGGTAAGTAGCCACAACGCTGGGTTTGCATTCAGTCACTCATTCCACTGTTTGTGTTTGGTGTTTCATTTTCACGCTATAAGCCATTGAAACGTAAACAACTGACAGGACCGGGTCTTCAAACGATTAAGCGTCGTAACAGAATATGGTGGCAGCGAGAAGCAACCTCGCACCTCGGCCAGGCACTCAAGTAGGTTGTTGTGGGGTTTGCAAAGGTGCACACAACTCAAAGTCCCAGTTTGGCGCCAACCGCTTAGCCAACGGGCTGAAAACTCTGTGTCCGTCCGCATTCCCCCAGTGTTTGACCGATTATCGCATCAGTTTCTCAGAGCCATTCATTTGGCGCGTAAAACGGCGAGGTAATTTAGTGAGTGCTACACGTCAACGACATAACAACTGTTCTCTCTCTCTGTGTTTGTCGCTAAACGAAACGATTAACTCAATATTTGGCCAGCTCAACTCGAGTGCTCAAAAAGTGCCGAAAAACCCGTTCTCGGCAACAAGTTCACTTCACTGGAAAATTATAAGAGTAAGACGATGTGGGTGGGTGGTGGCTTTACGGTCTTTGTCACTTTAGTTTTATTGGGGTGGGGTTTAGAGTTGTGCTAAAAATCAAACAGTAACTGACTGTTGCTTTGCAGTTCAGTTCTGAGGCTAACTCTGTGTCTGTATTGCTGACTGCCCATGCTGACTAAATGGCTTGAAAACCCTGACCAGAACCAGCCACAACCGCCTCAATTTTTAGTCGCCCTATCCCTATCTGACAATTTCAATTTCTAAGCGAAGCGAACGTTGATTCACCCAACCCACCCCAATTAATATATTTCTTTTTTACAGGATTTGTGACTTCTGTCACGAGCGTGAAAAAACGAAGCGAAAATCAATTGCAGTGCTGAACTCCGCCGGCCTGGTTTTTATGACTTGTCGGTCATAAAGTTTTGACGCACCAAAATTATTAATCAAGAAAAATACGCCCGTTTCGTTCAGTTTGGAGGTGCTTTTTGTCTACCGTCTTTTTGAAGCGGAGCGGAAGATAAACTGGCGATTAACAGCTTTGTTTATCCACTATTTTACCACTAATTTGCCTGCATGGTTTTATGCGTCATTGAGAGCTCTAAAACAAAACAAAACAGCTTTGCACACGAACAGAATCCAAGCTCCATTAGTGTGAAATAATTTCAACTTCGCCCCCCTGCTCTGCTTTGTAGTTTCACGGCACGCGTACCTGAAGGCCTGAACCAGAACAAACCAAGGCGCTTTTGAGAAGACAAGCCATAAATGATTTCCGCCATTATCTCATTCAAGCACGGTAGTGCTTGGGGTTTTGGAGTAAGGGAAGTAACCTCCTTGGAGGAAGTGGGGAAGACCCAAATTCAGGAAAAAAGTCATTTTTTAGGTAGAAAATTTGGCCTATTTTTGCCCTCTGAATTTGTTGGAAAATATCCTCACAAAAAGGGTATTTTGACGACTTTTGACAACATTGACCAATGAATCACAAATTTCAGGCCTAAAATGCCAATTTTAGGCAAAAAGTGGCGAAATTAGTGCACCTGCACCCGGCGCGGCGGGCGGCGGAGGGGTGCACTGCACTGCAGTGGTGTAGCTACCCAGGCGGGGCGGCAACCTACTGTACCACCCAAAATGCGGGGCGGCAACCTACCTACTGTACCAGCCGAGCTAGGGGGGGGGGGTCGTACCACTTGGGGGGGGGGGTCATCTGGAAACCGAAATTTTTTATGTCTAAATACTGAAGAAAATGTGGCCTAAAACACTAATTTCGCGCGCAGCGCGCGATTTTTCGCCTATTTGCAGACAAATATGCTAATTTTATGCAATTTTAAGCCAAAAATGAATGTTTTGTGTGAAAAGTTAGGTGGGGCGGCAACCTACCTACTGTACCAGGGGAGGGGCGGCAACCCACCCACCGTACCAGGGGAGGGGCGGCAACCCCCCCACCTACCCCAGGGGGGGGCCCCCCCCCCCCCCCCCCCCCCCCCCCCCCCCCTGCTGCACTGAAGTCATGAATGAGTAACCGTGCGCTAATGAAATGCAAACAACAACAACAACGGTTTAAAGACCCTAAAACGCACCTCTTCTTGCAGCGACGAAGTCATGCAGCTGTAACAATACGGTGCAAACAGACAGCAACGAGTGGGAGTTCATGACTGCTGGTGCTGCACTGTTTTTCGAAGACGAAGTCGAATGCTGTTAATCACTGTTCAACAGGGTTTGTTTCTTCTCGATAAACTCCAAAGAATCGAATCCAAGTTGATCGTTACGTTATCGTCGTTGTTGTCCACGCTAATGTTCCACAGTGATGCCGCTTCACAGTTTATCCCATTTTCAAACATTGAAGTTTAGCTTGCGATTGTGTTTGCATTGCAATTTTTGAACAATAAGACAAATGACAGTCGTCGCGCGAGAAATCTGAAAACTTCTTCTATTAGGATGATCAGGACGAGTAAGATTTGAGATACAATCGAAAATAACCCAAGAAAAATAAAAAAACAATCACCACCACGGTTCACACGCGCGCGCAACACAAACAATCAGCATTCGCATTGCACAGACGCACAGTGAAATATGGAAAGTTGAAAGAACGGTAGTGCTAGTGCATATGCAGTGCAGACTGGCAGCCAATCAGCAAGCGCGCGTGCCTGGCAGTTGCTGGCGGCCGAGTACTGAATCATTTTGAGTGGAGGAAGATGCAGAGACACGCAGGCGCAATGGACCGTGTAGTACCATGTCAATATTGGTCGCCAAACACGCGTCCCACAGAGATTATGATATATCAAATGACGATTGAAGTTAAAAAGTTAACTGTTCGCCTTTGCCTTCTGACAAAAGCGAAAAGCAAGAAGCGAAACCGTGTGGTAATCTTTTTGCTTTTCGCTTGTATCAGAGTCCAGCCTTAATTTCATAAGAGAATGCCAGGCTCGGTAAGCCGGGCACAAAAGAACCAAGCCGACTGCACTTCAGCAACAAAATGCAAATGTGAAGTGTTCACTTGTGCACTGTTGGGACCAATATAAATATCAAAAACGGTCCTAATGAAGGACCTGTGCGATTAAGCAAACAAAATTTACAGGTGTATAATGGGTGATATTTTCGAAACGGTGTAAAGGTCAGTTGGAGAAAGGCGGGGGAAACCGCGACACCCTTCTAGACCCAAAAAAACCCCCAGTTCTTTCCCCCCGCCCCCCCCCCTCCTCCACCCCCCCCCCCCCCCCCCCCTCCCCCCCCCAATATAACCAGCAAACGGATGTTCAGCTCAGCACATACGCAATATCAAATTCGGTCAAGTACGGTTTTACTGTTTTGTAGATGTGGTGTTTTCTTGCATCAAACTGAAGACGTTTTCGCACTCAAATAATGCTTCCAAGTAGTAATATTTTCGACTCATAAATGCAAGCATTTTCGAATACAACGGCAAAGTGCGAGACCGACTCAACTCAGAAGCCTGAAACGACACCATAAAAGTTGTGCGAAAATTCAAAACAAATCAGCCAAATCATAACTTTATATGCTTATGTTGTCAAGTTTTGAGCTGACCACGTATGTGTTTCTGGACCGCTGTTGTCACAATAAGCAATAAAAGTCAGAAGTATAAATGCGTAAAATTGCATTTTCGTTAATGGCCATGATTGCCGTGTGTTGCACGGTGTTTCGGTTGTAAAAACTGGTAAAAAGCGATGCAAACGGAAAAATTTGCGGGTCAAGCATAATAATGAATATGCTTAACGACTTCCAATTTAATTACTTGAGGATGAGGCCTCAGTCTCATGAACAAAAGAACAACTGTTAAAAGCACAGTTTCTGAATTGAAATCAACAGCTGGTCACTTTTTACACAATGCAAACAATACAAACAAACAAGCAAACATGACGCCAAATAAATATACAACATTTGGGTTGGACGCGCACGCGCTAAAGTGACAGACTTTATTTATTATTTGATTATCTTTGTTCTTCCACATCTGTCACGCCGACAAATGCAGATTAGGGGCCAATTGAAGCACATGTTGCAAGTTGCTTTGAAGACGGAAATGAGTGAATGGTTTACTTTAATACTACATCAAAGAAGTAAAATTATTTCGGATGCAATTGAACCACTGGGCCAAATGTGAAGACGATTGTGATGCCCTGGGGAATTCGACTTCGCCATTGAAAACGAAATGTGTTTGACCTTGTGTTCTCCATTCTGGGTTGGTGTACCTTCACAACACATAAAATAATCGATTAAATTGGCAGGATTTGACAAACATTGTTTTTCATCAATAAACTTTCAAAAAAGTGCATGCCTCTTTCTCGATCATTATTTGTTTGGTATGGCTACTAATGCACGCACTCAGTTTAATTTTTGGACATTCTAACTCTCATTGGCCCATTACAAGGCCACAACAATTTTTGCTTCTTTCAGTTCACACGTTGTACACTGGCGGTTATAAATTTGAATATACGCTCAAAGAAATCGCACAGACGAAAATAACAACCAGTGTTGAACCAGCCTTTGAATTGAGACCTGGATGTTCCTAAACCTGGATAAAGTATAATACTGTTCAAAAACCAAAGAGATAACTGATATGAATTTGTAACCTGAATTGATCACAAACACCAGCCAGCTAGCCGATTATTCTATGCATTTACAAACAAGCTCTAAAAGTCACACACATGTATAATACCACACAACAACACAGTTCCGCATTCACGAAGGATTCAGAACAAAATGTAGCATTGACAAAAATGACAACTTTGTAGGTTTGCGACATTTCTACATTCGTGCAACATTGACGGTAATAGAGCTACTTATATTTTCTCACACAAAAATAATATTCTACTTTGTCGATCACGCATAACTTTCAATGGGCGGACAGGTGCATACGAGGTTCTTGTCACCGTAGGCATCATCCAGCCTGCCAACCGATGGCCAGTGCTTATTGTAACACCAAGGCTGCAAACAAACTTTGATTATTGTCGAAAACTTGACTTTGACAAATTTAAAAACCGAACCTTTGGATATACGGCCTTTTCGCGTGTGTACGAATGTGACCACTCGGTCATGGTCACTCGGCGCAACGTGTGTGGCGCGTTCTGGACAAAAAGACAATATTTCATTCATTTTCAGTTCCATATCAGGGCAGGTGTAAATTATACAGTTATTACATGGATTCTAGTTTGGTTTTCACAGACGGGCGGTGCACCAGATCATCGTCATTCCGTCACTCCGACTTACCACAAGCACATTATCGTCCCTTTCCGCCTCTCCTCGCTGTATCTCCCCGATTTCGTCCCTGATCGAGATCATCGTGTCACAAAATCGATCCAATTCCCCTTTATCCTCCGATTCTGTCGGTTCCATCATCAAACAGTCGGCGATCGGCCACGACATCGTCGGAGCGTGGAATCTGAACAACAGAGGCTACCGGGCCAGTGATGTACGTATCGATTGGAAAAGTTCTTGTGGCATGCCAGGCATCAAACTTGGTAATCGAATCCGGTATTTATTTTGGCCACGTAGCTTTTTGAACGAGGATATCACGATACTTATTGACGATGACATCATCTTATTTCCATGTTTCCAGAAAAGGCTGCATCAACGCCGAACCTTTTTTGGTCGACATTTAAGGCTTCACAAAACCCACATACAGTATGCGTGCGACCCCGATCACCAAAGTTCGATACCGTATGCTTGCTCAACGACACAGGAATGAGATCCCTGGTGACCTTGAAATTCACGAAATTCCAGCCCACTTCCAAATTCACGTACCCATAATCCATCATCCTCTTGGCAATGTCGGTCACGGTGATGTTCGCCTTCTTCTTCATTCGTTTACAATCCATGATGAATTCGTGTGACACAAACCCATTCTTGCCGCGATACTCGATTCGATACGAGTCCTCCAGCCGTTTCATGCAATAGTTGGCATTTAGGATCGACACCTGACAAAAACCGGAGTGTCGCTTTCAACATCAGGTGATTGAGGATCAAGATGGTCGTTGGAAAACATGTACAAGGTTTCACTGAAAGGTCGCTATGGGGGGTACACTGCAATTTGTCGACGAAAAAATGAGTACTTGCCTGACTGGCTTTGACCAATCCCGATTTGCCCATCATCCGAATGTAAGCCCAACAAATTGGCAGAATGCTTGCCGAGCCGAACGGGGCTGCACTGACCGGTGGCCCATGACGACCGGGTAGATGCACCAGGGGGTGTGTTGGTAGGAACGGGATCAGATGGCTTTTCCTGCAATAATTTCGTGATTGTGATGGAATACAGTTTTTTATTCTGCGGAATATCCGTCCCCTGACTCACACTCCAATCGGTCCAGCTCCGGGTCCGCCACCGCCGTGCGGAATGCAGAACGTTTTGTGCAGGTTCAAATGTGACACGTCGCTACCGTAATCGCCCGGCCGACACAGACCGACCTGAATGTTCACGCCTTTTTTGAATTTTTGACCTTTTGCTCAGATTCTATGCATTTAGTCGCCTGTTGGACAATGCATTTGACAATGAAACATCAAAAATAATCGATCAATAATTCACCTGTGGATTCAAATTGGCGCCATCGAGGTATACCTGCCCGCCGTCATCATGCACCATGCGGCATACTTCCTCAATGTTCTCGTCAAATACACCGTATGTCGATGGATAGGTGACCATAATTGCTGCGATGTTGCCACGGTTTTCGGCGATCTGCGAATAAACACTGAATTGCCTTTGAAAATCGGGGACTGTTGGTCAAAGTTTACCTTCTTTTCCAGATCTGCTAAATCCAACCCTCCCGTCTCATCACTGGTCACGATCACAATCTTGTATCCGATCATCTGCGCACTGGCAGGGTTGGTGCCGTGCGCCGAGTCGGGGATCAGACAAATCTGTGATATGGGGTGACTATCAGAAACAAAAACGTGCTATACTTATTAACAATTGGAGCAGTGAAATCGGAATAAATGCTCACTCAACCAACATTACGATTATCTTGCCCGATCGACCGATGATAGTTGCGAATGGCCAACAATCCAGCGTACTCTCCTTGCGCACCACTGAAACATCAGCTAGCTCGTTGATAGTGGACTACGGTAAGTTTCTTGAAATGTCAAGGGCAACCTGTTCGGTTGGAATGATATGTGATCGTAGCCGGTGATTTCGCACAACCAATTCTCGAGCTGAGTCAACATTTTGTAGTAGCCTAACGTTTGATATCGGGGTGCGAACGGGTGAATAGCATTGAATTGTGGCCAGGTGATCGGCTGAAAACGATAAATCGATAATCAGAAAACAATCAAGTGATCAAATCTATCACGACTTACGATTAGTTGACTGCTGCCGTTCAGTTTCATTGTGCACGAACCAAGCGGAATCATTGAATGGGTCAGCGATAGATCTTTGTTCTCCAACGATTTCATGTATCTGGAATTGTGAATTTTGCATTTTGCTATGGACGGCAGCCTTCAAAGATTATTAATTTGAAAGTGTGTCATCAACCTGATAAGTTGTTGCTCCGAGTGGTATGTGTTGAATACGGGATGCTCTAAATAGGGCGTTTTGCGTGACAACGGACTCGCACCGGTGGACAGCTCGGACTTGGCATTGATCAGCACATCTGCTACCTCTTCCTAAATTGAACTATTAACGATGAACATTGATTAAACTAGATATTCTGATCAATATCACCTCCGGTATGTCACAATCCAACGAATTGCCACACAGAACATTGGCCAACGTGGTCAGCTCGGGCACGCACACCGTTTCGTCCAGAGCTAAATAAAAGTGTTCAGTGAAATTCGATTTCAAATAATACACCCAGGCCCAACTTTGACACATTAACTGACCAATGCCGATTGATCCATCATCAAAGTAACGCATGTTCAGTTCAGATGCGACGGCGCGCTCGTGCACCACAATCGAATTGGGCACGCGAACCAACAACGTGTCGAAGAATGGACCAGAGTTCAGCACTTGAACATTCTTGTTGTAACGCTTGCACACTGAAATCATGGCAAATTGGGGTTTGAAAAACAAAATTGCATGGAAATACAAAAAAGACTAACACTCCACTACGGTAAGTGCGCATCGATGCACTTTGTCTGCGATTCCCCTCAGTCCATTTGGTCCGTGGTACACGGCGTACATCGCTGCCATATTCGCTAGCAGGGCCTGAATCAAAGAATGATCGATCAAGTCTTGTTTGTAAAACACAAATAAATCCACGAACTTGAGCGGTGCAAATATTCGACGTCGCCTTCTCCCGTCGAATGTGTTGTTCGCGTGTTTGCAGTGCCAGCCGATACCCGGTCTCGTTAAGAGGGTCCCTGAATTGGAAAGACGAGTCATTGGTAATTGCTTTTGTATCTCCATTTCAGCACACAAAACACCCTTCCACCACAAAGCGTTTTGAAATAAAATGTTAATCGTGCATTATATAAACAAACGTTCCATGCAATTTAGATTCAACTTACCGTAGAGGTCTGTTGACGCTAGAAACAAATTCGGGGAATTCTCACATTAACTCACAGATGTGTGCTCATTGTTACGTGATTTGCAGCTTCAGCTTTTGTTTCAAGATTGTCTTTGCGTGCTTTCGGTGAATTATGCTTTCGTTGAACACAACTGTGAATCGCGTTTGATATATACTTGACAGATGTGACCAATGAGCTAGTGTTCGATACTATCTGGTTGTGGTTGGACTTTGACCTGGGATCAGCCCATGTGTAGACCTACATAAGACATGCGAGCCTAAGCGTGAATATATACGCGTAAACCCAAGGCTAAATAGTGGCCAACTGCATGTCATAATGGCAACAAAAATGTTGGGAACTTTTGTGCCCAAATCACATACTTTGTCACTCCCACGACGCGTCCGGGCATGAGTCGAGCGAGCCTGTGTTTGTTGTCATCGTCGCGCACAGACATGAACGCTGCGTGTGGCCCACCGTAACCCATCGGTACACCAAATCGTTGTGCCGAACCCACAGCAACGTCAGCACCACACTCGCCTGGTGACTTGATGAGCGTGCATGCGAGGAGATCGGTGCACATCACGAATAGCGCCTGTGGAAGGGATCAATTGTTTCACACATAGGGAAAAAACGGATTTGAACTTGGGGATCGGTCCTGTCCGGGCAGGTATTTATTGTAAAGATTGATGCATGCCACCGATCTCGACTGGTGCAAAAGATGTTGGCGGTTAATAAACAACTTTTGCGACTTTCAAAATTGGTGCAGCCAGGAAGTCCATGGTACGTGACCAAAGATCGAACAACCAAGTGTTATGTCGGTGCCGGGTTTCCAGAACCTTCGCTATTCTTGTTTGCACAATATATTGAAACATCAGCACACACAAACTTACGCCATGCTGTTTGATCTTGCCCACGAGCGCACTATGGTCGTGCAATGTGCCGTATGTGTCCGGATACTGTACAATCACACCACTCACATTGTCTGACACGTTCATTTCGCTGACGTCACTCACTATGACCTCGATGCCAAGGGGCCTGCAAGTTGGATTAAGTTTGAAGAAATTATTAAATTGTTTATTTTGAAGCATCGCGTGGTCAAAATCGCATCTGGCATCCGCGAAACAGCAGATGTTTCAATGACTCCGTATTGTTACTCACTCTGCTCTGGTGTGAATGAGCGCAATATTCTGCGGATGCATGTTCTTGTCAACCAGGAACACGTTACGGTTGCGATGGGACCTAAAACGCACAATTACTCAATTTACGTGAAAATATCATCAAACAGAGCTCAGAGTGTAGACTTTTTCAACCTGTGACAAAGTGTCATGGCTTCGGCACACGCAGTCGCCTCATCCAGCAGCGAGGCATTGGCGACGTGCAGACCCGTCAGATCTGCGACCATCGTTTGGAAATTCATCAGCGATTCCAATCGGCCTTGCGATATCTCTGCTTGATAGGGCGTGTACTGCGTGATCCTGTGAGGGTTTGAGAATTTTTTTGAAAGAATGATGCTTTTTGAGTGTCAGACTGACCATCCGGCATTTTCCAGCATGTTCCTGACGAGCACCGCTGGTGTGATGCAGCCGTAGTAGCCCATGCCAATGTAGGACTTGAAAACTGCAAATTTAATATTTTATTGGGACAAGGAAATCGAATTATAATTTTGGCAAATTGTACCAATGTTTTCCTTAGCGATAGTTCTCAATTCCTGCAACATGGCGTGTTCGTGCACGGGTTTCGGCAGATTCAGTGCTTCCTTCTTGACCCTGATACTGGCGGGAATCGTCTTGTCAACCAACTCTTCGAGACTCTGAAACATTAGGCGGTTATTAGGGTTTGAAAGTTCAATTGTCGGACTAAACTCCTGTAAAAACTGCACCTTGGCTCCAACAACTTTGAGCATCTCCCGAACGTCATGTTTGCGCGGTCCGATATGACGCTGGGCAAAATGGTTGTCTTCGTTCAGTTCGTAGAACAAAGTTGCTGACCGACTGAAACGTCATCAGGTGCGTTGGGTCCCAATTAAAAAAAGACAATGAGCATAAAAAATAGTTATTGTATTTAAAACCTGAAATTTCTCGACGATGCCAAACATTTTTTCGCTATTCTGAATTGCGATCGACTGAGCAGCACCAGACAACATCGATTAGGTGTGTTCATGATGACAGGGGATTTTATAATATTTGAATGAAATTCAAAATATAATTTCCAAAATGTTTAAATCAAAATATAATTTTTGGTTCGACGTTTATTTGATCGGACTCGCTGTTTGATCGACTCCGCCCGGTAGACGGAGTACGACCACCTAAAAACAAGTCACAAACAATGTCAACACGCTGGACAATGAGAACCAACTGATAACCCGGCGACCACACGTGCGAAAGCGAAATGATAACAGAAAAAACACATCAAAACAATAGGAAACCGTAATTGATCAAGTGTCATTGAAGTGAAACAGCTGGCAACTTATCGTTCATACGCACCATCGCAAAAAAAACCGGTGAACGGAAATAACCAGAATGTGTTAAACGCGAAAGTGTATGCCCGGGGTTTGGCTCTGCGTGAGCAAACTGGTGTGCAAGTGCAATCAATTGCAAGCTGTCGATATGTGTGAAAAAGACAGAACACAACATGCTGAATGTTTGAAACAGTGCCCACAAATTTGTGCACAGTTTCATACAGGCACGTGGTGTCCAGGCAGCATGTCGTCCAGCAAGACGAACTGAATCTTTATGTTGTCAAAAATTGGTTTGTAAACACACAATGTTGGACAACGGCGCTTAGTTTCAGAGAACATAACTGACAGGCTGAGCGCAAGCACCTGAATTTTTTCTATTTTCACTTGGGACATATATTTTTTTCAATACCTGAGTGTCAGTAGTGGCACACATTTTGCATATCTGCTGGCTGCACACACAACCAGGCACATAACAAAGTGGGGCAGACCTGTTGCGAGATCCTGGGTCGGCATGGCGACAAAGCTTGAGCTGCAATCCTGTGAGGTGGTTTGACGATAACTAAACTACATATGGCTCATGCTCACTTGAACAGGTATATAATACACAGGAGCATGAACCTGTGGAGACGGTAGTTGCATGACACAGGCAGGCAGGGGCAAGGAAGAGATGTCCCTGTTGGTCAGACAAGGACAGTTGCTGTGATCACCGTTGTGAAGAAACAGGAGCAGAAAGTCACGTGAAATACATATATCCAAGCACAACTTACCTTGGATGGCAGGTATTATATTGCGTTAAAGTCATGAGCAACGCATGTCAAGTCTGGGAGGGAGGGAGGACAGAGGCACACAGAATTCACCTGAGTCCTGAACGGCAACCTTTTAGCACGTGCGGGTGCGG
>JASAMV010004392.1:0-37371 GCA_030248065.1 Rhynchonema sp. JSB1_4
TCTTAGTAACAACAACAGGAGCTATAGTTTGACATATGTGCGTGTATACTGTTGTTATGTAACTCTCGTGGAAAACGCAACACTGTTTTGGTCAGACCTGGCCCCAAGATGCACGTCTTTGAATGAAACAAACAGTTACCTCAGTCTCAGAATGATGAACAGTTTTTTGTCCTCGTTATTTTTCCACAGCCGATCTGTCCCGTCAGTCACATTACTAATTGACATGTTAGTTCTTGCTTCGCCTCTGTGTTAGTGGTAATTTGACCCGAAGTACAGGCAGTCTTTGAATGCGTCCCTCATCAAAACAATAACAGTGCGACGTGCAGATCAGTTGTTTGGCACGTGTAGTAAAGCTGTTACGATGCTTAGGTTTATCTGGGTATGTCTCCCAATGTTCTGGCAAATGCCCGGACCCGGAACCTGGAGAATGTGGACAATTGATCAGGGCTAACGTGGGCGAAGCTTGCGTGATACAGTAGTTATAGCGGTATGAAGTACAGCATCCTCGGTGGTGTGGTGCTGAAACCCCAAACACATCTGATTAATCAACCTGACAAACCGCTTCCGCTCCTGCGCAGGTGCTCGCAGAATGACGACATCGAACTGTGAATATCCCGTTTTCGTTACTCCATGGGCGATTATGGCACTTTTCGGCTAGTTTTACACGCACACCGACAGCACTAACCATCGATTTCAATCAGTCTCGAAATATCTTTCAGGTGGTTCAATAGCGTTCCTTTCCAATTTGTTGATTCTGTGCGCCATTCGCTTGTCCGTCGAATTGTCCAATAAATGTCACCAGCTGATCGCCAACTTGGCCGTAGCTGACTTGCTCTCCAGGTCTGACACAGAGTATAACCATTCTCAAAATTGATCATCTATTGTTGTATTTCCTCCTTTGGGTGCCGTTGCCTATGGTCTGAAACAAACGCGCTGACACAAAAGGTTGACATACAGTTGTAGCACCGCGCAGACACAATCCAGTAGTGTATCCAAATGTTTGTGTAAATACGTAAAAATGCTAATGTGCGTGCATGCAAGTGGAAATACACACATAGCAAGTACAGCATTGCAGAAAAACACCTTATGGCAGTGTACAGATAGTGATGGAACATATGTATTTCTGGAACTTTTTTATATTCTATGTCCAAAGTTCCAGAAATATAGTTCCATCCCTATATGTACGCAAAACTTGGAATTTTTTCTGGAAATTTTTAAAACAATGCTTGCAAGCAACTGCAGCCACCACGTGAGTGCATGCCACATTTGATTGGGTTGCAGATGTGCCGAAATATACGGAGCCTTGCTTGAATAACACAATCATAAATGTTTTGATAAGTTCCAGAAAAAAAGTTCCAGTTTAGCGTACAGATAGAGATGGAACTACTGTATTTGTGGAACTTTGGACACAGCATATAAAAAAGTTCCGGAAATATGTTCCATCTCTATCTGTACGCGGCCTAAATTGAAATATTTTTCAAGCGCGGCTTTTTTGGTTTGTGGTTTCGGTATACTGATCGGCCGCAACAGTTGTGACCAACAATCATGGACGCAATTTGAGTGCTTCCTGCTCCTCTGGCCGTTCATTATCAGGTTGGTTATTGTGGCCAGTTCATCTTGTGCTGTGAACAAAATGTGTCGACGTCAAAGACTTTCAGTTTCAACACGGGTTCAATAATGATTCTGATAGTCGGTATCGAGCGCTACGTGTGTGTGCGCAAGCCAGTGCTCTACCACAACGGGCAGTCCAAACAATGGTTGTACACCATGTCGATTGCGCTGTCCTGGCTGTTTGGCGTTGCTTTCCTGCCAATCACCGGCCATAACGCTTGGCAATACGGTTCGAATGACGTTCGAGACCTAGAATTCTGGTGTCTCTTTGCTTGATCTAATGGTGAAGTAAGGACAGTGTTCTCTTTCTGTCCACTGCAGGAGGGAACCAGACGTTGCCGACATGTGTCGTGCCGACCGTACTCAACGGCTATCCACTTCGAATCTGGGCCCAGGTTACCTTCATTCTTCAGCTTGAACGATCCTGTGTTTTTCGCCCTCGGCTTTGTGAAACGCAAGCAAGAGGTGGCAAATTGTAATTTTGATGTATCCTACAACGAGGCATGAATCAATAATCAGTCAGCCAGCGCGCCATGTATAACTGAAGCATCGTTGTGTTGACTAGATTTCATCTCTTTCCACAGGCCAACGTGTGCATTTGCGTCATCACGGTGGCACTGTATGCGAGCATGTTCTTCTCAGCACGCCGTCTCAAACGTCGCACTCAAACTTCAACGAGAACCAATGACGCAGGCCCATCGAGTGTGCCAAGCGTTGTCATTTCAAAGTCGTCAACGTTCCTGCCACCCAAGGCGTCAGCGCTGTTAGGTATTGGTCGCACAATGACTTTATAAGAATTGGTCAACTTTTTTTCCTGAATCGTAAAGAGGGACAGTGACGGGGCAATGACGTTGCGTTGCGTGATCGCACACAAAACACGTAGTAAAGAGAATGTTTCAGACCTGCGGCAACGTGGTTGATCTGCTAGATTATTTTCAGCTGAAAATGTTTTGTGAGAATCACAAATAGCACAGTAGTTAAGAGTGACTGAACGTGAAAATCAGGATTGATTTTGATCAATTCTTATATAGCCATTGTGCTACCAATACGTAATGGGATGAAAGCAGGCTTATTCTCTGCTTTTTATATGTATGTGCTCACCATGTATGCCAGGCAAACTCACCTGTTTGGAGTTCCGGTTTTTAAGAGTCACAAGTGGGAGCGGTATGTAGTTCAGGTGAAAATTTCAGCCATGTCACTGCAGTCAAGGGCAACGACTACCGAATTATAACGGCTAATTGTTTAGTCGTCAACTCACCCAGCACGCGTCCGCTGTGTAAAAGCCTGTTTCTAGTGGTACGAAGTGGTTTTAAAAAAAAGATATCAAAATTTTTTTTAAAAAATTCGTTCCAAAGGTTAAAAAAATTTTAATTAGTTCAAAATTCGAAAATTTCTCTATTTTTTGCTCTAAAAGTGCTATTTTTTGCATAAAAATTGCTACTGTTGACATCACCTGACCCTACATGGGTGTATTGGGTGCCATAATCGTTGTTTTGTGGCATTTAGACATAGTGCACACACTCACAGGGCCTCTCATATGACAACACACGAACGTGTGACTGGGTGGGCATTTATTTATCCATGCCCCAGACCCGAAAGGAGTGATTCGATGTAATATTCACTCTAAACTGCGAACTTGACACGTTCGTGATACCGTACTTTATGAATAATAGAATCATGTGTTGGCAATACAATATCGGGACGATATTGCTACTCCTTCTCCCACCAAGGAAGCCTATGGACAGAAAAGAATTTACATGAAAACAGGCGGAATTTACGACAGGAATCACATTGTCACTCTTCCTATTGTCTGTGTCCTAAAACAATTGACATCCGAGCTCAAAATTTCTTTTGTTTCTTTTCTTTACACCTCGACCTCGCGCAACCATCCAGTTCTTCACATCGTCGATTCTCAACGTGGCACAATCAATCAGCAACGTCACTGGTTTGGTCGCGTGGCTGTCGATTGGTGTCGTCGTGGCACCACGTTGCACACGTTTCTGCTGCCGGCTTCGTCTCAATTTCGGCCTCTTCTTCGGACCTTTCTCCCTTCGTCCTTTGTCCGCCTTCCTTGATCCTTTTGTTCTCTTTATATTCTTCTTTTTCTTTCTCTTCAGCTTCTTTTTCTTCATCTTCTCTTTCATATTCTTGTTCCTTCTCTTCGCCTTCTTTTCTTTCTTCAACACATCACGACACCATTGAACGATTTCTTCTTCGTTTTTCTCTTCTTCGTCTCCGTCATCCTTTTCTTCGTCCCTTCTTGACATCCTTCATTTTCATCTTCTTCATTCACTTTTGTATCCTCTTCATTTTGCTCTTCTTTTATTTCAACGGCCGGCCAAACAATTTAGCGCACCTCTTCTATTTCAATCTTCGTCGAACCTTCCTCAACTCTTTGTTCTCCAATCTTGGGTTTCGGGTCCAGTCTTTTTCATAACACTCTTCACAAACTTCAACCAATCTTCTTTTTCCTTTTCCTTCATTTTCTCCAGGCCCAACAACTTTTCAATTTCGCTCAAACTTTCTACATCTTCCCACACAAACGTCCTTCCTTGACTGAACATGAGCGGCAATTCACTCATGAAACCTTTCGTGCATTCTTGACTTTCAATCTGACCATAAAATTCACAACACACCTCAAAATAGTGGGCCATGCGGGGGTCGTTTCGGTTTCGATTCATTTCAATTTTCATAACCTACATAATTTTGTCGGCGATCATCCGACTTCCCGACTCTTCAATTTCTTTAAATAATTCCACAACATGTTATTTATTCATCTTCGTAACGAACCCGTAATTCTTCGCCGCAAACAATTTTAATTGCCACATCTTCATTTTTCCAAATTCTTCAGTTCTTGGGCCACAAACAGCAACAGCAACGCGCTTGGCACGCGGAGCCACGAGGATCGTACCTCGCAGAGTCCGCCACTGCGAACTTGACACGTTCGTGATACCGTACTTTATGAATAATAGAATCATGTGTTGGCAATACAATATCGGGACGATATTGCTACTCTAACTTCACACTATGTGCCGCTTATTTGCATTGGTCGTGTACCTAGATGCAAAATTTCACCCAAAATTCCGATCCGGAATATCAGAAAGCCATGCCATCACACCCGCACCACCTGGGGAAGGGTACAGGTGTGTACCTGACTATGATTGGTACTTATCGACCATTGGATAGTGTTGTTTTCGTATCACCTGTGCTTTATATGCACTTAGAACACATTATGTAACAAAAATACCCCTATTTTGTACTTGAGCGCTCATTTTTTGGGCAGATTTTGGCAGGAATAAAAAAAATTTATGAAAATTTTTTTTTTGTAAAATGGGCTCGAATAAAAAAATTTTTTTATTAACCACTAGTGGTACGTCAGTCACGCGTCACGAAAGGTGTCAGGGCCTTGAGTGGGAAACACGCGCGTGACGGCAGCCGTTGCGTCACCGCAGATGCTTGTCCCAAATGCGACGGCGTGCATGGCTGCGTCACCGCTGCGCCACAGTCAGATCAAAATGACCTTTCGACCAAATTGCACGTTTTTCACTGTTGTATGGCATAAATCGTCAATAACAAACGTTTGTGGGCGGGTAAAACGACAGCACTTTTAGCCTTATCTGGAGCAACATAAATCTGAAAAATTAATTTTTGTCTGGATAGACATCCGGTCCGGGTTCTATGGGAGCACTTGTAGTAGCACACAAACACATTTTAATTCTCCATCCAGAAATCACGTTATTTTCTTCAAAATTGGCCCAATTATGGGAATGCCGCATGACGGTGACGTAAAGAGTTGTAAATTTTCACAACTTGTTTGCGATGCCGCAGGCTTCGTGACCGCACTAAACCAGCAGAAAGCAGAAAACACACGGATTGGTGCAGCAGCGTCACATCGGCGGTGACACGTGACGCAAAACCGGAAACAGGCCTTGACCCGCACAACAAACTGGGCACCTTCAGGTGTCATGACCATGAGCTCAAGTATTACAGATTACATTATACCCATTGTCAGGCGTTGCACCCGGTGTAGCTCATCATTGCCGACCACCTTCCAACCATTCGTGCACGTCATTGTCGGCCACCGGCGGCAGCGGCACCAGTTGCCACGTCGAAACCTCGTTGGCGATCGACGGTTCCACACACACACAGCCATCATAACGACGACGACCAGTGAAAGGGCCAGTTTACAGCACGTCACTGACCAGGTTGGCCCAGTCGTCGTGTGGTCCAGCGACATGTCCATCCCAAATCATTCCCCCACTTTCCAGCTTTATCGATCGATAATCCTCGTCGGCACCGTGTTCGTGCTGTGTTGGTTCAGTAGCTTTTTCAGCCTCGCGATGGTCTCGGTGGTGCTCGAGTGTACGCCAAGTATGTGTGTATGTGTATGACAAAGCCGAGCGATGCTGCCAGGATATGAAACAACCTTGCGCGCACTCAACATAAATACAGGATGACCAAGATAGAAACGCCACTTATGTATTTGGAGACCTCGTTATTCTCTGCATTGAGTAAGTGGTGCGACACGTGTGGTATATCAGTTGAACGCAAACCTTCCATAGTTTTTCGTCTTAAAGTATTATGGGATGAATCACCACCAAGCTGCAGTTAGATGTACTGTACAGGGTTGGGTTAAAAAAAAAGTAAAAATTTTTTTGTAAAAAAAAAGTTCGCCACTTTTTCGGTTTTTAAAAATTAGAAAAGTAAGTTCACTTTTTTTATTATTTCACAACTTTTTTTTTATTATTTTCCCCCTTTTTGTGGTGAAAATGCATGTTTTTATGCTTGTTTCTGTTTGTTTTTCTCAAAAAAAATCGCCCGCGGCGCTTGTATTTCGCATCTGTACAATGTCATTACAACGTTAGACAGTCCGTGGCTCTACTAAACAACCTGAGCAGCCGTCATTATGTGCGCATTCAGTTATTCTAGGAAGTCAAATCTGCTTGAAGTCCAAAATTATCGTTCCAACACCGCGGGTTATGCCGCTGTTTTCATGTAACTTTGCTTAAAAAATGTGCCAATCATTTACCTTTCCCGTGACATCACTTTCCCTTCACTTTTTATACCACAATCTACAGATGTTGGCAAAAAAAAAAAAAGGAAAAAAACCTACATATGGTGGACAGGCTATCCCCAACGCGCATTGTCACGTTATCTGGCTCATTGTAAAAAATATAACCTCGCTACTGCCCGTTTGTGAACACAACTGGTCGGTGTGAACTATTCCTATATTCTCAAGTGCAATCAAATATACTTACAAAAATTTTCGACAATTTTTCACGTTGAGAACCGAAATTTTTGTGGTCCGGAATAAAAAAAAGTAAATCTTAAAAAAAATTTTTTAAAAATTCAAAAAAGTTAAGAAAAAAAGTTCGATAATAAAAAAATTTTTTAATCCAACCCTGGTACTGTATATGTATGTGCCGGACAATAAAACTTCGCGATTTTTTGCTCGTCAGTCGTCAGCATAACCACAACCAAGTTGTCGCACCCTTTATTGTCCGACACATAACTTCAGCTTCGTGATGTTTCATTCCATAATATTTTAACACAAAAATTGTGGCACATAGTTTTGTGTTCGAAGATATGGTACTCATACCGAAATCACTTACCCAACATGGAGAATGAGTCCTCCAAACGGACTGCGTTCGTACCTTGCAGGTCACCCTGTAGCTGAGCAATGAGACAAAGATGTGATGAACACATCGCTCCACATTTTTCCAGTTGAAAAACACTAACAATCATCTTGCGAAGAGAAGGTTTCATTATGGCAGCGGTTTCAGGGCGGCTGGTTGTTTTGGGAATGATGTCCAATCGGAGTAGTTGTCACGCACACCAATATTTTCAGGTCAGATTTTTCACGTATCGCTCTACGTGGGTGTGTTGGCGAACATAAATGTTGGCAGCAATGCATTCATCTATTTCGCACGCAGCGAACAATTCCGATCGGCTTACCGGTACGCGGGTCCAGTAAATTTGTTTTCAAAATGACAGTAATAAATTGTTTGATTGTATGATTGAAATAATTCGAACATGCTGTCGAACTGTTTTCAGCCGCGTTTTCAAGCAGTTGATTTCATTGGGACGCAACGGCTCAGTCAGCGCGATGCGAGCAACGAACGCCAACAATGGCAGTGAGCAACCGAGATCGGCCGAAACTAGTTATCACAAACAGCCGATTGTTATCACACCCGAACCAAGTGATGTGTACCTGTAGTTCATCGCATATCAAGTACGTGTAGTGTTTGCATTGTGCATATTTCAGGCTGCATTCTGTGTGCAATATCATGTTATGTACCTTAGATTGTCGCTAAAATAGGTATATGTACAGTATATGCTTTTCCGTCCGAGCGACCGTCGAATCGAAAATCATCAAACTCCTTTCGGTATTCATATTAACCTTCATATTTTGTCACGGTTACACCATGATAATATTGCTGTCCCACCGAATCAGTTCTTGCACTTAAACTTGAATAATTATACAGGGTCTTCTTACAGCAACAGTCGTGCACAAAAATGCTGCTACATAAATATTCCAACTTGTATGTATTGTGATTGTACAACTTTGAAACCACAAATTTGCAGTTTGCAACGCTTTTTCAGTATTGTAGCGCGCCAGCTTTTCACAATAACCACAAATATATGTAGTTTTCATGTTTTTTCGGTTTTATAAATCTAGTTTTCTGAGCACTGTAAAGCTGTTGAATTTCTCTTTTATTGTTTACATATGATTTGTTTAATCATGCATATAACACAGATTACCAAAAGCGCGTTTTGAAAGATTCCCACTTTCATTTTTCGTGCGCAGTACGCACCGCACAATTGATCGAAGTACAAAATACTATGTTAATTGTCGAATCGCGCAGCAGGTGACAAAAGTAATAACTAATGATCGTAGATGCAAACTGTTTTCTTGCCCCAATGAATCAGATTTTGCGGCGAAATATCCGCTGAGCAGTGTTCCTCTGTGTGAACAGCACACATGGGCCATAATATCGTCCGATAACGGCCGTGTTGTAGGGCAGAAGTTGCTTTTGCTTAACTTAGGGTATCTGGAGCAGAGAACCCTTGTGCCTGCATTTCTACAATCTTCAAGTGGTTTGACAAATCCCAAATGAGCGAAATACGGTGCGCATGCATTTACATGTATGTATATGTCTAGTTTTAACGGCTGTTCTTTCTTGTGGGATATACAGTATGTATATCTTGCCTTGTGCACGTGTCACAGTTGAACGTAAATCCCGCGAGGCTGGCATTCTGGTTATGAAAGTTTGGATAATGTATGCACACAAACGCGGGACAGAAACCTGCAGTAACTTATGTATGAACGTTCACTTATTCACTTTTATGTCTCGCAGCGCTTTAAAAACGGGGAACATTTTTCCATTTAGAACACCTAATATAAATTGCTATGACGTTCAAATGCGACAAATTCATCGGTTATTGTATTTGCTTTAGGGATTATGGCCAGATTTACGGACCGTTTCTTTCTTGCGACCGAATCAACAATGATCTGTCTTTTGTGTCCACTGTATAAGTGAAAACTTGCGGAATTAGCCCCATGTAATGTAGTATCTGATTATCACACCCTTTATCGTCCGAATGACTCCTGTGTGACCTTCACAGAAAGGCACACATGAGATATAAGATGTGTTGTATGCTGCTGATCATCATCATCCTAATCCTGTTCTTATCAGCTCAATTCGCGCCTAATATGATGTTACAGTAGTTTATTTCTCAGACACGAGATCTGTTTTTCGTGCACTTTTGTCATCACGTCGCGCGTTACAGATGAAAACTGATTCGTCTAGCGCAAAAAGAAAGTTCCCTATTTTTACAATGTTTTACCACAATCACTATTACCTACATATGTATATGTACGTATGGTTTAGATTTCGATCAAATTTCACGTAACATTCTATGGTTTCAAATGCCGACTGGTGATTTTCATTTTATTGTTTTAATTTTATGTAATTTTAGTTTTGACGTGAGGAAATCCATTTCCAGTGGGGGTTTTTTTCATTCACAACCACTGATCACGATATCCAGTTGAAATCTGCATCTGTCTTCTTTCAAACGGGTATACCAGGACCGAAGTTTGGGTACTGACCGCGACGGCGAAGTATTTCGACCAAAGTTTCCGCTTAGATTGCCTCATACATTTTTAACCAAGAGGAATTTTTGAAAACTTGCGTGCACGATCAAAATGTTCATTCGTGAATCGATCTTACTACTTGCATTCTGGGCAGCAAGGATTCTCTCGCAACATCACGAACGCGAAACCCTGACCACGCGCAATGGACAGGCCTGGAGAAAGGTGAGCGTGCGTAACTATATGATTGATGATAGGTAAAGGCAACTACGCCAACATGAGCTCGATCTCGCAGCTGGCAGAATAGTGAAATAGTCTGACGTGGCTGCTGATTTGGGAAATGCTACATGTTGCAGAATACAAAATGGTGCATATGAGGATTTCATCTTTCTATTCGTTTTGAATACACACCGCCTTCGAAATCGGGCTCGTGTTGATGTGGTTTGCATTTACTGGCCTGCATGCGTGTACGTGTACACATATACTATTACTTATACTCTGACAATACTTTTGGGAGAAACTTTTCAAACGCGTTGCCTGATCCGTAAAGTACACGCAACGGGGGCAGCCAGCTGAGTTTCGTAGCATATCGCAAATCACTACGTTAGGCCGCTTTCACAATCAAACCGTTTTTCCGTTAAACCGTTAAACCGTTTTTCCGTTCAACGGTTTTGGCTTTCACAATCACACGTCACCGTTTTTCCGTTAAACCGTTAAACCGTTTTTCCGGTAAACCGTTTTTCCGGTGAACGGGCGTTGCTTTCACAATCAAACCGTTTTTCCGTTAAACCGTTTTTAGCTAATTGCTTTTCCGTTAAACCGTTGCGCAAAAAACGGTTTACCGGGAAAAGTCAATTAGAACCCGGTTCTAATTTTTTGACCGTTTTAGCTCATTTGCGCATGCGTTTGCTTCCAAAACTCACCCAAAAGCATGTGTACACTAACAATGCTCATCTTTCATTGGTTTTCGAATGTGACAAAGCTGTATGCGCAGTCCGTTTCGATCATGTTTGCTTGTATTTGTAGATACAACACCAAAAGCCAAAATTTATATGTACAGTTCTGTTTTTCTTTACTGGTTTACAAACACTGACCGAAGAATAATGAAATCAGACGCGCACCTCAAATTCAGATGGGTTTGGTGCTTACGATTTTTGTTTGTGTTTTGTTGCGTTAAAGTTTCGAACGCCAGGCGGTACATTGATGTTTTGTCCTTTTATTTTATGTCGATGATTTAGTTGAATGGCTATGATGAAAAGAGGAACAAACGATTTGGATTGAACATATGAGCTGGAGAAAACTTTTGCAGTTGAAAACTTGAAAGTCACAACAGCGGGTGACGGCCAAACAAGAGGTACAGGATATGTGGAAACATCATCATGTCAACTCACGAAAACGTGGAACATAAGAGCTGGAGACGAATTGAGCACCTTAATGTTAGCAAATGAAAATCATGACTTTACACAAATATGTAGTAGGTGCTGAGTGCTGCTCCCAGCCAGTAAAATGTTCTCTCTAGCTCTTATGTTCAAGATGGACAGTTCATGCACCTCTCTAGCTCTTATGTACAGAGGCCGCTTTTGACCCGTCTCAAGCTCTAACGTTCATTTGGTGGTTTTTCTGCTTGTCTCTAGCTCTTATGTTCATGTGAGGATGGTTTTTGCTCTTCTCGAGCATATTATGTTATGTTTGGATGTTATTCCTCTTCTCTAGCTCTTATGTTCATACTAGGAATTTCTGTTTGTTCTTTTATGACTCTTATGTTCATGTTAGGATGCTTTCCTTCTCGATCCCTGCGTTCATTAACAGCTGTGTTTGGCTGCTCACGTTAATCCTTGTGACTTGTGTTTGATACAATATGCTGCATGTAACCCATGCTCAATTCAACCCATGTTTGTTTTCTGTCAAAGCTCTGTGTTCGTTGACGGGTTCTAACCCAAGCTGTTATGTTCCATATTAAATGTTTCGAATATAGAAAATGGTCCAATGTTATAATGTCACGTAGTACTGCGTATGAAAAAACGATGAAAAACGTGACGACTTCCGGGCGTCATGCACTTTATTACTTGTTGAACATATTCCAAACAATATTACCGTTATCAAACAAGGGACAACAACGTCAGTCCTGAAAAATGCAAAACAACGGTTTAACGGAAAACCGGAAAACGGTTGATTGTGAAAGCACCATTTCAGACAACCCACCGGAAAAACGGTTTAACGGAAAAACGGTATAATAGTCAACGGTTTAACGGAAAAACGGTTTGATTGTGAAAGCAACCACCGGTTCACCGGAAAAACGGTTTACCGGAAAACGGTTTAACGGAAAAACGGTTTAACGGTTTAACGGAAAAACGGTTGATTGTGAAAGCGGCCTTAGACTTGTGTCTTGAGCGGCTGGCAGTCACGTGACCGCTGCAGCTAATACACGCATAATGAGCTTTGCGGATCAGGCAACGCGATTGAAAAGTTTCTCCCAAAAGTATTGTCGGAGTATAGCTGCAACACGGTGATGACGTCATGCAATATTTAGGCTAGCTAGCACTGTGGTCAAATCAAGCCGTCAGATCACTCGTGTATTTATTTACGCACTCATTTGGGGCTAATCAATTATTGCTTGATTTGACGACCTGATTTTGACGACGTTACTATTAGTTGATAATTTAGTGGCGCAGGAAGGAAATAGTAACAATCACGATGCGAGGGTTTCGTCAGGGTCGGTCTCTCACTCACAGCATTTATAGATCCAAAAGTTAATGTACTAGAAACAAAACGTAACATGCTCATCTGATTGGCTCAATTTCCATTGCCCAGCTTTCGCCGAATGAGCGTTTCACGCACTGTTGTCGTAATCATCCGTCCGAGCCACAGATCAGCAGCTCATGCCTCAAACACGATTATTGCAGATATGAAACGCCGAAGGATACGGTATGTCGCATTTCCAAAGCACTGTTTCCCAAGAAATCAATTTCAAGAAAAACTTAAGCCTCTATTTTCAGCTGATGACCGCCTGGCTCGGAGGCAAATGTAAACTCGAGGAATTGATTAAGATGCTGCATTGCTCATCCAGATACGTTGACCATGTGGACTGTTGCAAGCAGAAAGGTTAATGGGACCAGCCAGAAGATGGTTTGTGTTGGATTATTTGATTAGGTCGTGGGTCGCCAATTATTAACAAGTTCATTCTTCGCTATAACTCTCGAAATCGTATCAGGGTGGTGTTATACGTTTTGACTTAAAAGTAATCCTCTGTCTGACACTTCTAAGCCCCAATGACTGTGTTAAAAACAGCGGCAGGGACTCTTCACTAAACTTGCGACACCGTAGCATCTCGGACACGAACGCCTGGAAGCCCTGCTTTTCCAGATATCCCCCTCCAATGTCTCAACTACTGTCGACCGGCGTTGCCACATATCTACCCGATCGCATGGTTTCTGGAGTGTCAAGAACACATGGAAGAAATTCGCAGGTGTTTCCACGCGTATGAACAAGAGCATCCGGCATACGTCAAAGTCAAACGTGCGGAGGAGGTCAAGTCACGGCGCACATGAACACCGAGCGAACAGCATTGATTAGACACCTGTACATCGACGCTTATGTAGGGGAAGTCAAAAAAACTCTGATAACTACACGTAGTAGCTCGAATTTCGTGTGAGAAGATTTCTTTCTGAAACACAGCCTTTCACAAATTTGACTTTCCCTGTTTATACGATCACAAATTCGGGCCTGTATTGTACATCAACCGCTTTCAATCTTGTCATTGCTTATTCATTTTTTCAACTAAAGGCGCGTGTAGTCATAATGGAAAATGGAGATGAAAAGCTTTTCTATGTCGAGGTTTTCCATTTCTATATTTTCCTAATGACTACACGCACCTGGAAAATGGAAATGAAACGAAACATTTTCTGTGTAATATCTGACCAGTCATCGAGCAGCATTTGATCAGCACAGAAAATGTTCTGTTTTGTCATTTATATGTCATAACTTGACTATCACAGAAAATGTTCGTTTCATAATATTTTCCATTTTCCAGTATGTGTGTAGTCATATCGGGAAATGAAAATGGAAAAGTTGGACATAGAAAAAATGTCATTTCTATATTCCATTTTCCAGCATTTGACCACACGCGCCCTGAACAAATTAAAAGAGAACGAAGAATCAAGTTGGAAAGATATGGAATCAACTGAAGTTGCACAGCGACCAACCAGCTGTTACTCACTCACTGCATGTGTTTTTTAATGTGTCCGGTAATGGTTGCAGACATTGTACCCACTCAGCGCTTTACATCTTGTCTTACTACCACCGTTTACGGATGTGGGTGGGGCTGATCGTAAAGCGGCAGGGGTTTATTTTTGGATGAAAGGTTGGAAAAGGATCAAAGTGCTCCCTCGTTTCTTTCGTGTTCCGCTGATTTTCGTTGGATCAGAAAACGGTTGTGAGACATCGTCGCTCTTTGTCACATGGTCGCGCGTTTTGTGAATTACAAAATATCTGGCTGTTGGGGAAAGCTGGAAGCCTAAGCCTAAGCCTAAGCCGAAGTGTAGGCCTAAGCCTAAGCCTAAGCCCAATCATAAGCCTAAGCCTAAGCCCTCCCCCAGGTAGTGCACAACCCAAGCTAGTTGAAAATACGCGCGACGATGTCCCCGGACCCAGAAAACCACGCCCCCTTTGCAGGCACAAGGAATGAAACATTTACTCAGTGTCTTGCTTGGCGTTCTCATCGCGTGACTGAAAGAGAAAATTTGAGAAGAAAAATTGACAGGGCAAGAATCGGCTCAACCGAACGTCAAAATGGCGGATCAGGCAGTTAACCCTGCAAATTGTTTGGTCAGCAGCAACAACAACAGTGAGTTTTTGTGCATCAACAGCAACCCCGGGGCAGCACCAATGAGAGCGATAAAAGTGAGCTGAAACTCAGAAAACCGATCGCACCGAACACTGACTTTAGTCAACACCAAACCCAAGTTTTTGTGATTTACTGACGTCGGGATGAACCTCATCTCTGTTTTGAAGACCATCGTCAAACTGTTCATGATTTTTGAACCGGTGAAACAATGTAAAATACAATATCTTCGATCCTGGTGAAATTTGTGGACACAATTTTGAAATTAGCCGCAGCAGCACCAAAATACGGCTCGCGCTCACTCTCTTGCTATAATTGGTGTTGCGGGGACTGCTTTTTCATTTCTGTTCTCCTCATTATCACACGCGGCACTGCACGTGACTTCCGTATTTACGAAATCTTTGTCCAAAATGTCTCGTTTCAACCCAACGTTTCAGGCAACTGCTGGTGCTCAGAAAGCGCCGAGAAACAAAATGGCGGAAAATGTCCATGTTGTGTGCTCATGCCGTGTTGGACGGTGTGGATTTGGATGCCGACACTGTTCGCCATGTCATCTATGGTTCGCATTGTTTGTATATTCTGGGGCCATGGCGGTTCGCTCTTCCAATCGTTGTACTGATGTTGTGCTATTGAATAACAGTCAGTTGGCGCACTGCAAACATAGACACTACGTCACCATGACCACGAAAGACAAAAAACAGTCGAGAATTTCAGCACATGGTGACGACCGTAAGAGGAGGGTCTGTGGACTTGAAAAAGATGTGTGACACAATGGAGGCCCTCACGTATTTGGACCCTAGGTTGCCAAAACAATGGGACGAGTTATTCGGCACAGATTCAGACAAATTATGGGTACATATTTTTTCGGGATTATAATTTTCCACACAAGACGCACACTTCACTGCCAAACCAACCACTATTTTACAGAGCCATTGGAGCCGGGTGGCATGTCTGTGCATGTCGTGGTTGGCCTTCAATTCGAATGTGCGATACAAGACTCAGGACAAGCTGGAGCCGGTTTGGCTCTATGGATTCACTCCACCTGGAGCTCAGCAAAGATGGCAGCCGTCGGCTGGCGAGTGGACGAACACCCATTTCGTGGCTAAGAAGGCGCTGTTTGTCTGTGTGAGTAAATTTCAAAAGGTTTGCTTCTTCGCAGAGATTGAACGTGAAGTTTGCACAATATTTTCGTTTTTGTTATCAATACATGGGGCGTGCTTTCAAATTTAGGCCTGTAAAAAGACTTGGACGGCAGAGCCCTTCATAATCGAGTTCAAGTGGGCGGCGAAACTGGTGGACACATCTGTTGAACTGCATTTGGATATCATCGAAGGAGCAGGCAAATGCGACAAGTGTGACGCAATGGTCGCCGCGCGTATCTTCCCGGAGCTCGTACCTCTGGTTGGTCACCACGCCATAAAGATATTCGTTCAAAACGGCTGCTCATCGGATAAATAGACGCAAGTAATCTGGCGATAATGCTTTAGCAAAGAAATTGAGAATTATTCAAGCCGATGATGCCTGTCATATGACCCATTTGCAGGGGCACATCCACTCCAATTGATCATGCAATTACAGGCTTACCTCGAGATGATCAACATCATCTGCATCGAACAGCCCGAGTTGGGTTTCAGCGTGGCGCCCAATCTCATGGCCAAGATTCGGAAACGGCCCGAATTCAACCTGCCGCAACGCAACTATAAACTCAAAGCTGCTGAGTTTGAAATGCGAATTCCCTTTCGGTATCGGTAATGTCTGATTTATTTAAAATTTTGTGATTTAATTTGTCCGGTAAACAAAACTCGTTGGCGTCTAGCTTTGTACTTTACTTCTAATCCCGTTTATTTTGTATTACGTGGTCGTAATACATATGCGTAGTACTTTTTGTGATGGATCTATTTGTGTTTTGAGTTTGAAACATATGCCAGGCATGTGTTGGGTTTAATTCTGGTCAGTAGCGATCTTCCTTTTAAAATATAGCATGCAATTTTACTTCGGTTTGTTTTTTCATTCGACAGATTTGAGCGACGCCACAGGGATTCAGGCCTGATACCACTGGCGGATCTAGCGGGTCATAGGGACCTGGGCCCCCTTTGGTTAAAGTGGTCCCTGAAGGCAGGGTTGGGCGAAAAATAATTTGTTAATTTTTTTAAACAAAGGCTTTTGAAAAAACTTTTTTGAAAAAGTCTTTTAGAACTTTTATGGGGAGCAAAATGTTCTAAAACGTCCAAAAATGGCCTTTTGGAGGTTGGTTTCTGTCATTTTTTTCAAGGGTCGAAAAATTTTCTTCACAAAATCACTTTTTGGGGCATCTATTTGGTGCCTAAGATGCCCCATGTTACTATACCTTCCCGTGATACATGACACACAGTATGCATGTACCTACCTACTTCGATGTTCATACCCCATCGGCGAGCTCAAAGTTGGTCAGATACGCACGGATTCAGCGACCCGACAAGTGTTTGCAGCTGATTGTCTGAGTTCCGTATGGTTTATGAGTAAATCTTGCTTATTCGACCACAAACTATTGCGTCTGATACCATAGCATAGAGCAACAATTATCGGTCCATATCAAGCACAGACTGTTGGAACGCACCGATATGCCCAAGCACCCTCCATAAGTGATGCAAACCAAGTCACAAAAGTAACTTGTCGTCACACTTTTTCGTGTTCTTGCGCTTTTTTGGCAAATTTTGCCAAACTTCTCCTGATCTGAGACTTTTTTAAAAAAATTTAAATTTTAAAAAAAACTTGTTTAAAAACCCTTTTTCCAACCCTGCCTGAAGGGGAACAGCGTTTCGGAGATAAGGAGGTAAAGGGACTCCCAAGATCGCAGGATTTTCAGTCGGATATACGCAAAGGTCCAAAAACCCGGTCGCTTCGCCCGTCAGATACACCAATATCCATCAAATTTGGGTGCGCCCAATTATAAACAAGCACCTGTTAAAAACGATTTTTGAAAATCAAACATACGTAAAACAATACACTATATAAAAATGATCTTTGCATTTGCGCCCTTGGCCGAAAGCTGGACCTGCCACTGCCTGATACGGCCTAGCAATGTCGTCAAATCATGCCGTCATATTTTTTCGTCAAACCACATGTATTATTTTCGCGCTAGTCTGGGGCTCATGTATTATTGCTTGATCGACGACTTTATTTGACGACATAATTCGACGACAAAACTATTAGCGCCTGATACGACTGTATGCCTGACCCCAACGTGCTCAACGTTTTTCTCCATAAATTTTGTTCTTGAAAAAAATAGATTTGCTTTTTTTGTCTCATTTTTTGCGTGCGTGTCATGTGCATTACTATCGAGTCAGCCTTCCGCTCAATCTCAAAGTTCTTTTGTGGGTATTTATTTTTTATACAAGAAAGTATTTATTTTTTACTGACACATCACCTGGTTTGTAAATTTCTAAGTTTTTGTACCTGCTTACTTATTATACATGTGTACACTTAAAGTGGATATTCGTATTTCACGAAACGTCAGCTGCCCATGTTTGTACTGACTCGATTATAATGTAGTATCGCCGTTTTATTGTAATTATGTTTTTTGAATCATTCTCAATTTATATTTTTGTCAAAACAGGTTGTCCGCCAAAAATTCTCTTTTTGTGCTCGAATTTGATTCCATTATGCTCAAATCAACCAAGACCAAACAATTGAGAATGGGCAAGTGAGTAAAGCCAGTCTATAAGAAAAAGTCTGAGCTCACAAGCATGAGCTACATAATTGCACTACCAGAGGACGGCGAAATAAGTTCGTCTGCTAAGACGGCTTTGCTAAACTGTCCAGCCGCCAACCCAAATTGCATGCCATTGTTTCATATTTGTCCACTGTTTCATTTGTTATGATTGTTGTTGTTCTTGGTTGAGTGAACCCCACGAAGCGAACTTGCCTTGTATTATTTTAATCCGCTTATGATTCATTGTTGCTAAATGTTTTATAAAAGATATGGTAACTAGGTATGGTAACTTGATTTGTCATCGTTATGCATATCACACATAGCCTATACAAGCAAGAAAACTCAATATCTTTATATATATACTCAGCAAGTATCTGTTGATACGAAAACAAGAACAAACGATTGCACCCATGACGCTGCAGAGTGCAGTGTGCTGCACCTCCAAAATAAAGAATTGTTTCTACACCAATGTGCTTTTGGATGTCCATTTCGACCTGCTTTCGCAAGCCGGTGCCGTAGGTCGTGATCAATGCGGAGGCACCAGATGAAGTGCTCCAAACATACCACACCATCTGGTTGGCATGCTAAGTACATACAGTATGTCGTATGGCACACGGCAATCACATTGGTGTGTATTGCAGCCAACAAAGATAGGGTTGAAGGGCGACCTTACGAAAACTGGGAAACGAAAGCTAGGAAATAGGAAATATTTCCTATTTCCTATGTACTTCCGTCTCAAATTTCCTAAAAAATTGTTTTAACACTAAAAGATTTCCTATTTCCTAGTTTAACGTGAGGCCGCCCTCAGCGGTGTTGACGCAAGTCACTTCATAATGATCTTGTGGCAGGCGCACGCTGTTTCATGCACTCAAAAGCACTACTGTTCACAGACTACTGCTTGACCAACGGCGGCTTGTCTGATAAAATAAAATTTCGACACATTAAAATGCCAAATGCGTTGTGAAACACCAGGTTGAATCGTTTTCGGACCGTTTGCAATCCGCGACATAATGTTGCATACCTGGTGTCTGCGTCAACCTACCGTTAACGTTTTCATTGCAACACATCATACTCACACACAAGAGAAAACGATGCAGCACCATGGTGATGGACAAGACACAACTACTGTACGTCTGGCATTTGACTCAGCTAGTACCAATAAATGCTTTGTCATGCGTACTTCTATCGTTTTTCAGTTGCTTTCGTTTGCATTTTTTCATGTGTGTGCACACATGTGCACGTGCCCACAAAGTATAAAAAAACGATTTGTATATTGCGAAATCTTCTGGCAAAGCATTGGGATTACCTAAACATATCCAATTGGGAAGCTTGAGTCGTCCGTCACGACATTGCAGAACACTTTGGTTCACATTGGTGACCAATCCACAGTCAAACTTGGACGGAACTGCCTTTTCGGATAGGCCTCATTACAGATGAATGAAGTTATGGTTCAGTTGTCAGAAATTATATCTTTGCAGTTCTACTCATATCAGGTGATTTTCCGAGCAGAATCAGAACTACTTTTGGCAACATGCCGGACAGGAGCGCACCACAAGTTCGCGACGAGAACAACGGTGAGTTTGCGTGAGGAAACCCAACATAGTTTGAAGGTATACATAAGTCGAGCCTAACCGTTAACGAGTAAACTTGAAGAATAGACAAATTTTAGATACCCTGCTGCAGGTACAACTGCTCGGCTTTATTTTCACAAGTTAAAAGCAGACTGCGGAATTCTGCAGGCGTATAGTACTGTGGTCAAATCAGGTCTTCAAATCTTGTCGTCTAACCACATGTATTATTTCTCCCACTGGGGCTGCTTGATTTGACGACAACATTTGACGACTTGATCTGACGACAGTACTATTAGCCGTCCTACAATGCATCGCATTTCTTTCAATGAGTATTGGTCAAACTGGACAGTCGCAACATGCCTGATCCCATTGATAGAACATGCCTGATCCCGCAAACTAATAGAAAAACAACAATAAAAAACTCAGTGCTTCTTTTTTAAATCCAGCATTTCAGAAGAATGCGCCTGTGAAACTGAATCCGTTGCCATCGCGTCACAGACCGCAACGGCGTGCGTCTGCTGCGGCATGACGCCGTGTTGGCGCAAATGGATATGGGCGGCACTTTGCTTCTCTATGCCTCATTTGGTCGGTTGGATAAATGAGGCCGCTTCCATTACTGTCACCCAAGGTTGAATAAAAAAGTAAAAGTCTTTTTGGAACAAAAATTTTAAGGAAAGTTGGCCACTTTTTTTGTTTCGAAATTTTAAAAAGTAGGTTACTTTTTTATTTTTTCTCTTTTGTCGTTTTTTTCACCCAAGGTAAAAAGGCAAGCTCTTATGCATTTTATTGTTCATGATTCTGCAAAAAAAACCCTGCGGCGCTTATTCAGTTTCAAATGGCGTTGTGATAGACTCATACGTCATACAGTTCCTGGACATCCCAGCAACCGACCGACACACATATTCACATTTAAAGCCCACCCCGTACTGTATACAACGCAGAGTGAGCGTGCCGTAAGGTATGGACACACCCGACGTTGTTCGCCTGTTTGCAGTAGTCGTGGATCAGTCATTGTTGTTTTTGTGACACAAAATGAGTACCATCGGCAAGTTTTGGTTTAGCATGGCATGGACTTGGCCTGGGCATAGGTAAATTTTGGTTTAACGCACTTGCCTCCAAGGTTGATACGGTGCTGTGTGTGTTATAATAAAAAGTGCTGACCACACAAGGGCACTGGGTGCTGTCTTGTGGACGCGGTTTGCACAAAAGATGATATGTAGATCAAACGATACGATTTAGCCTCGTGGGCTCGCATTGGGTTAGATCTGTGGATGCTGTTTCGGCCCATAATGCCAGACTCCAATGAGGCCCTGCGGTGACCGCTTATGTTTCACTCAACCTACAAAGTTGTGCTGGAGCATTTTCAGTTTATGGTGGTAACCACTGGCGCTTTTGCATTGACAAGGCCCAGGGCGCCATTATGCATGCCTAAACTGCATCCACAGATCTAACGCGATGCGTGCCCACAAGGCTAAACCGTAACCACACAAGGTCGAGAATTCCAGCACCGGGTGACGACCAGACCAAGAGGATTCGTGGACTTGACAGCGATGTGTGACAAAATGGCAGAATTGACGTACTTGAGGGAAATTCTGCCTTATGAATGGACCGGATGGCAACTTGAACAGACGACCAAACACCAGCTGCACAATTTGCAATATGAATTGCTCTTGGTGTGTGATCAATGCTCCATCGTGAATGTTTGACGTTGAGAAAGAATACCTTCGGTTGTACAGTGACAAGAGCGGTCAAAAATGTTACGCGAAAGTGACAAACGCTTCACAATGCACGCGGATGCGGGTCAGGCATTTTCAGGCGTATGTGTGCAGCAATTTTTGTTCCCGTTGGCAACGGGTACAAAAGTCATTTCTTCGTAATTCTAATTCCGTTGTGATCAGGGCATCGAGCTTGACATGTACATAATATTATTTTTGATTTCAAACCTGTGCATTGAAACATCAGCAAACCATATTTTTCGCTAGCCCACAAAAAGCAATGACCAGGGGCATCAGTCGAAACTCATACCTACTTTGGGAAGAACTCAGACAAACGGAAAGCGTTCTCTGATACCAAAACACGTGAAAATGCACCTAAATCTACCGTATGCCAAAAAAACCCAAACCCGCATAAGCGTTTTGAAACCGCCTTAACCAAAAATACTGACTGCCATGTGCTTATGAGCGCTGATTTGCAGCATCACTGGAGTAGAGCTGTGAGCTTGTGCGTGTCGTGGTTCGCGTTCAACTCAAACGTGCAAATGGTGCAGGCTGACGGCCAGTCGGTGCTGTTGTACGGGTTTGTCAAGCCCGCTGACCAAACAGAACCGGGTACTTGGCAACCAATGACGAATAGTTGGAAGCACTCCAGTTTCACAACCAAGAAGGCACAATTCGTGTGCGAAACAGAGGTCAGTGTGAACTGGACCATTGCAAAATTCATTTAGAAGTGGCGGCGCAAAAGTAGATTACGATAAACCCGATAAAAATCAATTTTCTTCATTTTAGTTTGCCGATGGTTCTGCGTGCGAAAATCGATGGACCACAAAATCGCTCGCGGTTGGGTTCAAGTTTGCAACGAAACAAGTTGGCAATTCAGTCGAGCTGCGTCTAGATATCATCGAACAAGGGGACAAATGCCACGGATGTGGTGGATGGGTAGCAGCGCGTCTCTACCCAGAACTGATCTCACTTGTTGGTCATGTCACTAATCCGCGCGTTTCTTCAAAGAAGACAAATGAACGTGTATAATGCTGTAATCAAAATGTAATCTTTACAGAAGTGAACTGGAAACTATACAGTAGGTATATAATACATAGCTTCAGCAGGATTTTGCACAGGTGAGCGAGCGGCAGCTTGAAGCTGCTGGACTCAAGCAGATCTTTAGTGGTGAACGGAATGCTGAGCTGTTTAGCTTCCGTTGGCTTGGAGATTACAGAGTTGGATGGTAAGCCTGAGATCTGTTGGCTTCAAATGTTCCGCAAACTGTAGCTTACGGTATTAACACAGCAAGAGTCAAGCTCGGGCCATCTGGCACGGAAAGAGCCTGAAATCTGACACGAGTTGTCCAAATTCTTCCCAGGCGTGCCTGGAGATGATCAACACAATCTGCATCAACGAGTCGGATCTGGGTTTCGAGGTGGATGCGAGCGCGATGGCCGAGATTCGTGAACGACCTGAGTTCAACCTCTTCAAGCGGAAAACTGTGCCAAAAATGTTTGAATGACACTACTTGATTCGGTGTGCAGTGATACTACAAGGCCCATACGGGAGTAGTGATTGTTTGCCTACGCTTTTCTGCATTTCGAGCGCCAAGTTCATAGAAACATATGCTTTCTTTGGTTTCTCACAAAAACTACTATAATCGTTGTAAATTCCCTATTATATGTAAGGCATACGTGGACAGACCATTAATCGAGCAGTTCTGTTTTCGAAAACTATGAGCGATTTGCTTATACATTTTTAATCCAGAAGTATAGGTTTGTATCTTTCAGCTTTTGGTCTGTAGAAGGATCGATGTACACACATGGAGCAATCTGCAAGCCATGACCTCAGAGCTCAAATGCCGTCGTGACCAAACTAATATACAGTACCGGGTGCAATTCTAGGCTGAAAGTTGAAGTCGCGTGCACGCGCGTGCGAAACAGTGCAAAGTATAGGCAAAAGTCGCAGTAACTTCGCGTGCACGCGAAGTTTTGCGCGTGCGCTGCCTATGCTTAATAGCACTAGGAAGTCGCGTGCACACGCGTGCACGCGACTTCAACTTTCAGCCTAGAATTGCACCCGGAACTGTACCTGCGTGTCCAAACCCAACGTTTATGCCTGAGCATACCGCACAGCGCCCATGATGACACCAGCTAAAAGAGGTAAACTGGGCAATGAAACATGAATCTTACAGTCTCACAACAAATGCCTCTAAAATTGCGGTGTCCCGCAACGTCCACTATAAGGATGATGGTAAACCGTGGCTTATGTATTACAGTGGTCAACCCAAGAGGGTGTGAACTTGTGTCGTCAACCCACCCCGACTGCGCATGCATTACTTCTCGCGCTCATTTGGGGCTGCTTTCAGTTGACGACTCTGTTTGACCACTAGAGTTGATCACTGTAATATTAGTCATAATAAGCGATGGTCGGAAACAACACCAATGCTGCGTATGCACCGTCATAAACCTGGTGGCGATGCCACCGATAGCCTCCGGCGCCCTAACGTGTATGCAGGTATAAATGTACATAGTTTGGTTGCGACGGTACAACTATGTATGTACGTTGCGCGCTGGAAAAACCGTTAAGACTCACACTTGAATACCGATTGCTATGTATATCCTATAGGCAGGGTTTTTTGCCACTAATGGTGGCTTATTGGGCCACTAAAAATGTTGAAAGAGCCACAAGATTTTGGCAAAAGAGCCACCAATGGGTCACTGGCCCATTTTGAAAAACCCTGACTATAGATATTATAACCTACATAAGCACATTTTGTTGTTGCCGCTATCGTGCGTAATGTACAGAGTGCAGTAATGTTGGTCTGTTTCGAACTGTTTTCGCAGACAGACACCGAGGCGCCAGGGCTCGTCAGTGCGAACGCCTCTGGCACATTTCGGCAAACTGGACCTGACTACCCGACTTGGGTTACTTCATTGTGTTTTCTGTGTTTGCTGTTTACATACATAATTTCAGCTGCTTAAAATGAAAGTGATTTTCGAAATCTGTTATTTCACATGCATACCACCTGCAACCAAAACGACCGAAGGAGCAATTATTGAACATTCTGTTATGTGACAAATTTCGATACATTCGACGTCAAAAAACGGACAGCTATGCCGAAGCGTGCAAAATCTGTGCAACCGCCATGTTTTTGGGCAGAGCTGCGCCCCAACTAAAAAATAGTCGTACATGAACTCACGAGATGATGCAATCTCCAATCAACGTCAATCTTGTGTCGGTGGGTTGACCCAATTTCTCAATTATCCTGTTTGCAATATATAAACATAGCTGAAGACACTCTGCGTGGTTGTAAGCCAAGAATGGGGGATTGTCACGAATCTAATTTTTTCGTTCATGATTTTCAGATGATGGGATTTGTACACATGCACCAGCAAGCTGTGAAGACTGTTGTGTACACGTTCCTGCGTCGTCAGCATGTATATGTATGTAGTGTTGAAGTATCGGGTTGACGCGCAAGCGCGCCATGCATTGTGAATTCGGCCGATACTTGATGAACAGAATTGCAAACCTGTCGGTTGCGGGCTACACCGGAGGCAGAACTAACGAACAAGGCAAAGAGATTATATTACTCACGTCCCCCGCCATGTTATGGCTCAGAAAGCATTGTTGTCAAAGGCAAGTTCGTTTTTGTCGGCTGATGTGTATCATCACGTTTGTTGTTCGGAGCTTGCTTTCAAGTAGTTGCCTTTTGGAAAAAAGTTATTGAAACAGCAGTCTAAGTGGACAAAATGCATTTCGTTCATCATATATAATCATTATATATGTACGTATCGATGCCAAGGCGCGAGTTTTACGCAGGATCGCCTCAGGGATGCTGAGGAGAAAACTCCGGCAGAAAGCGGAAAAGACTGAAGCGCAATGCCCATTACCAATCGTTGGTCGTATTTGTCAATCCCCATACGTTTTCATGTACCTTTCATCATTCTGTTTCATTGAATGTGCCTGCCCATGCCAACATTGGTGTTTGCGATTTTTAGCAGGTCAGTATTGGTACTGGTCGCACAACGACCATTAGAGTTGATTCAAAACTTTTCCTAAACGGATAAAGCACGTCTCGCTGCTGATCACAAGCGTTCTATTTCTATTTTTTCCAAAACATTACTGCCGATTTCACAGTCATGTTGCTTGAACTCAGTGAGCGTGATATCGGCAGAAATGCTTTGAAAAAGTATAAATTGAGAATCGTGTTATTTCAAACATCAGACCATGTCAAGTTTTGCCATGTTCTCGAGCCATAATGTCTAGACTGATTGCAAATGTTGTATTTCGCTTTGTTAGCTTTTCTGAACGATTATATTTTTAAAATCACTTAGTCATTCACCCACTGCCATTTCCTTTGTGTCTAGCCTTTGTTTGTCGCCCTCACAGCCTCACAGAAGCAACTGCACGTGTAACTGGTACGAAACTGTACCGCGGTTTGGAAGCTGATCTCTGTTTCGTAGACCTGCTTTGCGAGAAAAATGGTTGGTATGGTCCAACCACGTGCTCATGAGACGACTCTTTTCAAAGCATGCTTGGCCAGATTCAAAAATACGCCGGTTACATGGGTTTTCGCAAACAAAAGAGAGAGATTGGGCCGAGAGAGATGATGATAAGTTCCAGCTGGCTGACCTCAACTTGTTGCGTGCTTGCGCGAACAGCAACGTCGTTCAACGCACAAATGTTTTGGGAGTCAAAGGGGAATTTACGCACCGAGGTGGAGAGCGAGCATGTTTTTAAAAAATACATGCGTTTCTCTTTCTTTCATTTCCGAAATACGTGGAACCGGAACATTATTGGATCCGTTCAAGTCAACTTCAAAATAAGTCGTCTCATGAGTTCGTGGCTGGACTATACGTGCTAATGCATGACGTTGCGGTTGTCTGCTTGAAATGCTCGGTCTCTGGTATCATGGGATGAAACTGTGTTGTACGTTGTACTATGGGTGATATTTTCGAAACGGTGTAAAGGTCAGTTGGGTGTAAAGGTCGGTGGAAAGCTCGGTCGACAGCTCAGTGTGATAGACCTCCGGTGTAAACTTGAAACATTCCGCGTTAATAACAGGCAATGTTTCACGTTTACACCGAGCTACGCCGACCGAGCTTTCGACCGAACTTTACACCGACCTTTACGCCCAACTGACCTCTGTCTACACCGTTTCGAAAATTCCACCCTATGGCGCAAGTATGAAAATGATAATGAGAAAAGCAACATTTCCGAACACTGTAACGCCGCAGCATGCCGCAGCCTTTGTGCGCTAATGATAATCAGAATGATAACAACATTCAGCCGTACACGTCGGTGACATGTGTTTGAAAAAGACAATTAGAAAAACACAATTAGACAATTCACACATTCACACATTTTAGACTAGCACCCCAACACCAAAAAGACACCGCGACAAGCGTGACACCCCAACGCACAGCACTGGTAAAGTACTCAGGACCCTGTGGTTAGGGCGCCCTTAGTCATAGTGGAAAATGGAAATGGAAATGCAAAAAATATTCTATGTCCAAGTTTTCCATTTCCATTTCCAATATGACTAAGGGCATGCTGGAAATGGAAAATGGAAATGAAACAAAACATTTTCTGTGTGAAATTTGACCAATCAGCGGCCGAGAATTGAGTGGAACAGAAAATGTTTTTGTCACATGTCAAAACATGGCTGCTGCAGTAAATGTTTTATTTCATTTCCATTTTCCATTTCCAGTATGCCCTTAGTCATATTGGAAATGGAAATGGAAAACTTGGACATAGATTATTTTTTGCATTTCCATTTCCATTTTCCACTATGACTAAGGGCGCCCTTAAGCATAACAAAAGCCATGGAACTGCCTTAAAAACTCATCCCAACAATGCTCATTCTAATGCGATAAGCTCAAGGGAACTGCTGAAAAGTCAAAATATTTTGACCTCGTTCTGTCTATTCCGCGGAACGTTTTTTTCGTTCCTTCTTAATTGCGCCAGATCGTTCCGTATGACGTGCCTATACTCGTTCGTTCCTGCTGTTCCTCGAATGAAGTATAAGCGGGTCACACGGAACGATCGTTCCTTCACTCGTTCCTTTTCCTCGGAATGAGGATAAGCGCACCCTCAGTCCGTTGAAATTGCAACGGTATTCTAAACATGAATGCATATCTTCACACATTGTATGTCAACCATTTATGGGAACAAATCTGCGCATACAATTTTTGCAACACATAGGGTGGAATTTTCGAAACGGTGTAAAGGTCAGTTTTGCGTAAACGTCGGTGTAAAGTTCGGTCGTCGTAGCTCGGTGTAAACGTGAAACATTGCCTGTTATTAACGTGGAATGTTTCAAGTTTACACCGAGGTCTATCACACTGAGCTGTCGACCGAGCTTTCCACCGAATTTTTACATCCAACTGACCTTTACGCCGTTTCGAAAATATCACCCATAATCATCACAATGAAATTCCGGCATAGTTAAATTTTTTTCATTGTTATTTTCCAACAGAACGCGCAGGCATGCGCGTGCATGCGGCATGAACAACCCAACGCGTGTGCAAACTAAATATGCATGAACACGCACTAATTCAGATTGAATTGGGGACCCAGGGGACCCCAAAATTGGAGAATCCGCGCGCGCAAATTCTTATACAAGGGAAACGCAGAAATTCGAAAACTTCGACCTAGGGAGTGACCCACAGCCGGCAAAACGCAGATACCGTAACTGCAGCCAAAAAGTGCATTATTCAAATTCCGAACACACGTGGACATATTTAGTTGACACCCTGTAATTTCAAATCTTGTTTCTGCGTTTTTTTTGGAAAATCTGCCTCCTATCTTTTGCATGTTGGGACCCCTGGGTCACCAGGTCGAAATACATAGCCCTGCGTGCCCACCACTGGGCCACATCGGGCAGTGTTGTTACAAAGTTCACACAGGACACATAACAGATCTCCGAGCGTTTGGGGGTAGGGGCTCGCGAAAACCGAGGGCCGCGGATGACTTTTGTATGACACACAGGCATATACTGTACGCCCCGCGAATGGTGCGGGCAAATCGCTTTCTAAAGTGGTTCATTGACTGTTTTTCATACAGATATAGCACTTCTAGACAACTGACTTTTTGCAGTCTGATTACAAAAACAAGAGTGCTGCCGAATACTGAGAGCTAGGTATTTCCAGCAACACTGTCAATAACTAAATGTATAAACCAGAGCACAGAGCGCAGAGCCTGGACCATGTGCGGTGCGGGTGGCTGCGGACGAACCGCGCCTCTGCCTGTGTGTCATACAAAGGCCATCCGCGCCGTTAGCGGGCCACAAAAGGCTCTCGGTTTTTGCCCCTAAGCTACACAACTCGGAGATCTGTGCTCGAAGGTGATCCTCATGGTGATTAACGTACTCTGAAGCGCCACAATACAGTACTGTCTTTATTTCGCTTGATTGTAAGCTCCTCTATAATTTGCGGTTGGAACCCGGGTTATTGAAAAATGAACATCAACCTTATGCAGAACAGGCAGGGTACCCAATGGACAAGTCTTTCAAGGGGAAAACAAATGAACTTCAAAAACACATCATAAACAAATATTTTCGCATACGTTTCCTCAGAGAAAAACAAGAACAATAACGATCAACCTTTTAAAGCATGAAGCACAAGTGCAGCTACTGTATATACTAATTTCCCAGAGTTTGATGCGATGAAATCAAATGTCGCGTTGAGATTAGGACGGACCTAGGTTGAGCACGGAATCCGGAATCCGGAAATATTTACATGCAAAAGCTTCGATCTATTTCCGGATGCGGAACAGCATCTGCGTTTTCCGGAAATATTTCCGGATTCCGGCTTCCGGATGAAATATGAAAAACGCAGAACCCGGAAATGTTTTGCATTCCTGTTAAAACACAGTGAAGTGAAATCTGGTTGAAGATTAATTCCGTGTTCCGCAAAATTCATCCGGAAATCGGAATCCAGAAATATTTCCGGAAAACGCAAAAAATAAAAAATTCGTCCGGAAACCGGAATCAGGAAACATTTCCGGATGCCGGTTTCCGTGTTCAACCTAAGTCCGCCCTTGAGGAAAATGAACAGTCACTTAGGAAGAAACGTATTTGAAATTTAGATATAGCTACACGAAACAATTACACATAATTATATACATGTTAATAAAAGAATGCAAAATGGAAGAACCACCAATGACAGCACCAGACGAAAAGACATTCAATCTGTATTAAGATGTTACAAATTGATGTTTCAACGCAGGTTTAAAGCGAGCAGCAGAGCAGCGCCGATCGTGAGCAAGGTGGTCACAGCCGGGTTGGACGCTTCGTTACAGAATGCAGTTGAGCAACAACACATTTGGCCGCCATCACGTAGATTCGTACAGCCGTTCGGGCCTGTAATTTCGACTGGTTGATGTTTCACAGCTTTGTAACCCCTTCCCCGATGTAACAGCAACAGTGAATGCTGCCCGTTGTGTCTTGCTTTCCTAGACGGCTGGTGCACAGGGACATCGTCAGTACAACAGTAACTAACAGTTGTGTTAAAGACCTACCCGAGTCACGACAGTCACGTTCACTACCACATGCTCGTTCAATGTTGTTCTCGCTGTCGAAACCCTGCAAAGTCAAGGTGATCATGTGTTAAGTATGTAGTATAAGTCACGACTGCTAGAACCTGCCCCCATCGATTCAGTCTCAAGAAAGACTGTAATTGCGAGCATTTATTACAGCACTGTTAGAATTTGGCCGACACTGAGCCTGGGCTGAAATTAAACATTGCAAAACATCTGACAGTGTGTGACTCTGCATTACCATGCACATTGTTGAATTCTACGTACATCAGGGTGTAAACTCAGGTGACCAATGTTACACACATGAATAATAGCTGCGGGAATTTCTTCTCAAAAATTGGTAGGTACATCCATTGTACGCCAAAATATAACAATAAACAAACCCAAATGCACAGCGTCTTCTGCTCTCCACGACTGATCTGTGCGCAATCATATTCCTTCATCGAGTCGCCTTTGCCGATGTAACATTCGATGGCTTGTGCCTGATTCACCAGGGCAACGCACATGCACAGCACGGACAGAATGTAACGATGCATTTTGGGTGATCGAGTGAGTTGGAAGGCTTATATGCTAATGCACCGATTACATATGTTTTGCCTGAAAGAAACATGCATCATGTTGATTAGTCGTCGCCGTCAGTTACGAAGTCTTCTGTGTCACTGCATTTTCTGTTACACTACTGTACACGTTTGTATTTTCCGCGAGAAACACTGTTTGTGTACATGTATGTAATGACTGATTTTCTTTCTCGAGAAACGGTGGTATACAAACCTGAAAGACACCGAAAACATAAAAACCGCACTCTCGCAGAGGCAAGCAGGACATCTATCAAGCACTGAACGGCAATGTAAACAAAAAAAGTGAGGTATAACACGGTTTTTGCAGGTTTTTTGAACACCAAAACTTACAACAAATACAGTTTGAAAATGGTTGGCAACATTGAACTTGGTTTATTGAGCGTAGCAAAGCAAATATTGCGGTTGCAACTGCATTTCACATTTTGGTTGCAAAATTATTTGACAACACACCTTATTTTGTGGAAGTTGGAAGTTTTTTCAGGATTGTGTAGTAAGCGGTTGAGGAAAGAGTTCCCGTGGGAAGAGATTCCTTGTAAATACTTACATGTAGGTTTAGTTTCACCGGGTTACTCCTTTCCTTCAAATAGTTTTTTGTCTTAAGGCTGCATTTTACAGCAATAAATAAAAACGACATGTCATGAGCCGTACAAGCACCAACAAAACCAAAGGTATAGTCCATCCATCAGTTCATGACACTTTGTGCTGCTGCTGGCTGGTTTGTTCCCTTCCTCCACGTTCTAATGAAAGAGAAATTGAGTGGGACCGATTTTGCAACAAAAAAACTAAAAAAATGATAGAATGTGTCGAAAAGGATTAAATTCGGTCAAATTTTAAATTAAATTAGATTAAAATGGATAAAACACGTGGATTTGATAAAAATCACAATTTAGGAGCAAAAACAGTTTTTTTCTGAAACTCAATTTCTCTTTCATTAGAACGTGGAGGAAGGCAACAAGTCGGCCAGCAGCAGCACAAAGTGTCATGAACTGATGGATGGACTATACAAATGCCTTCTGAACACGCAAACTACTGCCAGTGCCAGGCAGTAATGCACCTAACGGTGGTCAACGAAGACTACGAAAACATGAGTGAAGAGTCAAAGGCCATCCCACCCACCCGAATATGTGTGTGCCTCGTGAAATTCGAACCACAAAATTCAAGACACCTTTTGTCTGCACCATGTGAACAATAAAGTGAAAAGTAGGTACAAACCATGATACTGTAACTAAAGAGAACAACACGGCGCGCAGTTCGTTGCTTCCAATGAACGAGACTTTGAAGTCAACGCAGCACACCTGTCCAGTAGCCAAGGGCGGATCCAGGAGGCCACAGGGGCCTAGGCCGCTAGGCCACCCTTTGGTCCATTTGGCCCCTGAAGGGGGGCACCGTTTCGGAAGGAAGCAGGAAAAAGGACCCCCTAAATCGCAGGATTGTTACTCCAATACACTTCAATACTCCGAAAATCGCGCGTCAGATTGTCCCATTTTCAATGAAAATTTGCTTTCGCTAGCGCAAAAGTGCCAAAATTTCACGCGCTCGCGCGCATTGTCATATTTCGTATAATATGGGTGGAATTCACAAAACAAAGTCAAGCTCACCGTCAAGCTCAACGTCAAAGTTCAAAGTCAGATGTTTCGGCGTCACGCTGGCTCGTGCAGCAGACGCAATTTTCTAAACGAAGGGTCAACTTTGACGCATTATTGTGCAAGATTGGATGCTTCTCTAGCCAAAATATTATTATAGTGATGTAACAGAAGCGTTTTATGAGAGTATTTCTTAGTTTCATGAATTTCTGAAAAGAGGCAAAGAGATGAACAGACGATCACCAACGGAGGTGCAAAAAATTTTGACTACGGTCAATTATCGCCACATTTTTTCAATACCATTAGTCAGAAATTATTATAACTCAGAAATAATCTTCTGAAATGCTTGTGCTACGTTTTTAAAATAACAGTATCCCGAGAAACGCATCCGATCATGCACAATAATGCGCCAAAGTTGACCCTTCGTTTAGAAAATTGCTGGGTCTGTTGCACGAGCCAGCGTGACGCCGAAACATCTGACTTTGAACTTTGACGTTCAGCTTGACGGTGAGGTTGACTTTGTTTTGTGAATTCCAGACTGTATTGGCGCGAAAGGCGCGAAATTCTAAACAAGCACAGATAAAAGTGACTTTTCAAAAATGTAACAAGCACCAGGTAAAAATGACTTTTTGGTTTTGGCCCCTCCCTCGGCCGAAAGCTAGATCCGCCACTACCAGTAATCAGCGATATTTGGATGGAGCAGACAGCAAGGAGAAAGTTCATAAAAAGTTTGCCTTCTTTGCAAAAGCAAAACTTAAAAAAACTAAGAGTAACGAATGACAGTGACATTGAGTGTTTTGTGGATTTTTACCTTCTGCACAGCCGAAATCACCGTAAAACGGCAGACTAACGGTGGGATTTTTGTGCGCTCCGAAAAAGCCACTGAAATCCAAGTCCTTGTGGCTGAACTGCAGCCGCGCGCGACAGCGAAATACATACACAAGCTCTTTGGATGTTGCTTTGAAAATAATGTAATGTCCAGATTGTGTGACGTTGCGCATTTTCTTTAACGTGGAATTTATTGGCCAGAGGACCTTGCGCAGGCCAGGTCTGGCACCTACATATGTGTGAAACAATATCGTAATCGGCAACACTGTCACTGCACGCACTTTATTCCGTGCCGATGTTTCACTATAATTTGTTTACTTCACTTCGCTCTTCATCATGAAAGTTTCAGCACGTCTTCACAGCAGGCACATAGACAGACGATCACCAGCTTCGGGGCTGTTTTTTTTCTGAACAACAGCTGCTGTATGGTTTGTGGTGCACGTGAGTGTACGTTTCTGGTGGGGTACTTTGAGTTTCGGATTCCCCAATGTGCGAGCGCACTTAAAGCCACACCACGGACATAAATTTGCAGAAGATGGCAAACTATTGCAGCTCAAGTAACGGATGACCTAGATGTTGGTTGGTTGGACGTGAATCCCTTGTGAGTGAGTAAATGCTGCAAATTGGAGAACAAAGAAGAATCGGTCCCTTGGCGCTGCTCAATTTGTCAGAAATATAAGTGCATAATAGTAAAGCGAAGCACGGAAAATCGATTGAAATCAGTATAGTCTGAGCATATAAATGAAAAAACACAAACATACATACCTGAATAGGCTGCTAAATCGACCAACCACAACACCAAAAAACAGTGAATCAACTCCAAAAAGCAAAAAGTTTCTGTATACAGCTACGTACAGGCGAACGCGCGCTGTATGTTAAAATGGTCAAGTGGTCAAATCACTTCGTCAACTCCTTGTGCAGCCGTAAACTCACCCCGAATGCCAAGTATGTAGGTAATACGTATCTATTATTTCTCATCATGCTCGCTCGGCGCTGCTGTCAGTTGACGAAGTGACTTGACCACATGAGTTGACCGCTGTAATATTAGCCCGAAATTAACTTGTTTCAAGAAATTTACCGCTAAGGGCGGCCTTAGGTTAAATCCGGAATCCGGAAGTATTTCCGGAAAACGCATCTTTTTTGCATGTCAGTTTTTGCGTTTTCCGGAAATATTTCCGGAGTCTGGAAATGTTTTGTATTTTTGCATGCAAATTATTTCCGGTTTCCGGATTTAACCTACATAAGTTCGCCCTTAAACCACATAAAGTTGTAACTATAAGAAAAAGTGACATGGAGGTAGTATGCATACATATACTGTATGTACATACATATGTGATTCAATTTTGCAAACGATTTACCGCTTCAATTTTATGGTCACTTACTTGCGATTGCACTAAGGTACATATGCATACGTTTCAGTACGCTCTTACGCTTGAAACCTCGAAACGTGGACTGTGCACTTTACGTCACATGTGCGCAGCGCGATTCTCGAGGGATGCGACCGACAAGCCCATCTTGTGCTTTGTGCATTTAACTAATGCCTGTATGGTAGCAGATTAATTGGGAAGTAAACAGCTTTGGGAACGCAAACTGAGTTCTTACATGCGCATGAAAATGACGGCCGTTAATTTTACATTACCATGTATGTAGGTATAGATACATACATACGGCATACTGCCGTTTGATGGAAAGAACTGTCCATGTGAGTAAGTTGAAACCTCCTTTCTGCAAAGCTAGGAGACTACTTTGAACAAAAAAATCGTCCAAGGTTCATGATTTACAGCACATCAGATTTACATGTGGCGCACGCCCACTCATACACTTCCAATTCCGTTGTCAAAAATATCAACTTTTATTCAGAATGACATGTGTAACAGCACTTATACCTGTGCCTCGGTCGATCTTGGACTTGAAGATGGAGGAACACAGATTTCATTATCAGACATCATCGGAAAATTTTTTGAGTATCACCGTCCCATTTGTCCAGCATAAAACTTGTTAGAAACGCCGGTAATGGTTTTGTCGTCAAATCATCTCGTCAAAGAAAGTCGTCGAACACATGAGCCCAAAAGTAGCGCGAAAACTAATACATGTGTTCGACTACTCTATTTGACGAGATGATTTGACCACATTACTATAAGCCAAAACGCCTGGCCAAACTGATGAATACCAACACAGAAATCTAGATCAAGACCGACGCCTCAATGTGTGCCCGACTACAGCCCTCTACGCGCCGCAGTACATACAAGTCTCGACCCGATCAGCCCTCTGCAATTCTTCAACCACGAAGTTCTGCTGCGTCCTTTCGCTGATGACAAGTACAGACTTTCTAGACGACGTTGCTCTGCCGCGTTGCTCGCAAATTGTGACGCCCATATTTTGGCCTGTGATTATATGAAACACACCATTATGTACACATAAAATATATCAATACACATTTGTGTCTGGAAGTCATCTGTTGGCTTCTTCTCTGACCGATCAAATCCCTCTTGTTTCGTTAATCCCGCGCCATTGGCTGTGTTTAGCAGTGTTACTGTTTTGTGCCTTTGAAACGGATGTTTATAGATTGTGAATACTGTAACCGTCGGAAGTCAGGCCAGGCCATTTCGCACCTCACGCCCCCCCGCGCCCCCCCCGCGCCCCCATGTATTTGATGTAAAACGAACAGTGTGCGGTAAAACGGCCAAATTACAGGGTGTGTTTTAATTTTTGGCGGGAAAAGTATGCGCACCCTGCGCCCCTTTTCTGTAGCCTGCCTGGCTGGCGCCGCTGTTCAGTCTGCATATATGTGAGAGATCCACCCGCGCCCCTCTTCCTATCATCCCCACCCAGGTAGCACGGATGTCTGCTGCGTGGAGAACTGCTGCGCATCCTACAAGCGCCCGTCTCGGAGCCGGCTAGACCTAGGTTGCCTGGATCCCCCTCTTCCGTTCATGTTTAGGATACCGCAACATTTATGAACACACCTTCATTCAGAACAGATAGTTAAGTTACAGTTAGCTAAGTTATAGTTTATGTTTTTGGCACATAACATTAATGAACTTTTCGTGTAAACATTTATGAACACAGCTTCATTCAGAACAGATAGTTAAGTTACCGTTAAACAATTTATAGTTAACTTTTTTACACATAACATTTACGAACTTTCCGTCTGAACATTTATTAACCCAGCTTCATGCACAACAGGTAGTTAAGTTACCGTTAAACTATTTATAGTTAACTTTTTTTACATATAACATTTATGAACTTTCCGTCTGAACATTTATTAACCCAGCTTCATTCACAACAGATAGTTAAGTTACCGTTAAACTATTTATAGTTAACATTTTTTTACATATAACATTTATGAACTTTCCGTCTGAACATTTATTAACCCAGCTTCATTCACAACAGATAGTTAAGTTACCGTTAAACTATTTATAGTTAACATTTTTTTACATATAACATTTATGAACTTTCCGTCTGAACATTTATTAACCCAGCTTCATTCACAATCAAAGCGACACAACACACCACCACATGTGCCACCGAAACGGCGGAGCGTTTCGAGCACATCAACCGGCGGATTTCCGTGTGATTTTCATTTTCGTCCAACCATGAGCGAAATTGCGGCAGTTTATGTTCCGCCACATTTCGAGGCCACTGTCTGAAAAAGGGAAAAGGGTGTTTGGTACCGTATTGTTGGGAAATAGAAAGCCCCCCATTAACTTACCCCCATTAATTGAACCCCACCTAAATGGCTCGAAATAAAAATAGAACCCCCATTAATTTAACCCACCCCCTCATGCAAATAGAACAATTATTAACAATGATTTTTTTCGTCGGGGGGGGCCAAAAGAAAAGATAAACCCCCCCAATTTTTAGCCCCCGCATAAATTGAAACCCCTAAAATGACCCCAGTGAAAAAACAGACCCCCGGATTCTATTTCCAGCAATACGGTATGGGCCCAGCCTGAGCGCTGCTGCCAGAGGTGGGAATCGGACCGGGTTACCTCGGCGCGGCCCGGCCCGACAGTTCGGGCCGGGAAGTCCGGCCCGGCCCGGCCAGACTTGGAAAAAAGTCGGCCCGGCCCGATTTTTTCGGCCCAGACTTTTTCTGATGATAATTTGAAGCAAATTTTTTGGTGCAAAAAATTACTGTTTTTTGGTTTAAAAAGAGCCCAGAATCACTGAAGTCGGTACCAGTTCCCAGAATCGTCGGTCTTTGGTCGTCAACGCACAAATTGCGTTTCCCGTGCCGAAAGCACAAAGGTTTTTTCTTGTTGACTGTCCAAAAACCGCTGAATGGTGTAAAAATTTGGGTCGGTAAAATTAAAATACAGCCACCCCCATGCCT
>JASAMV010004393.1:0-14272 GCA_030248065.1 Rhynchonema sp. JSB1_4
TGAGGCTGGTGCTGGAATCAGTGGAAGCAAAGCTCGATTGCGTGATGGTGACGGGCGTCGGCTGGGCGCATTTCGATGGAACCAGCGGTGATTGACGGTTTTGTTTGCTCGCTTGCGTACACAGCAGATCAATCGAAGCACGTAGATGATGGCTATATCAATCATAATCTTTGTAACGATTATTAGTTGCACGAGTGGGTACTGAAGGCTTTCAGTCAGGTCGAAACGCTGTTTGTGAACGATGGGAAAGATGTCGGTGCCGATGTTGTTCTGTAAGAATTTCAACACGATCGTTGCGTTACCGTCAAGAGGAACGAGCCAATAGTCCCTGGTCTGCGCCGGGAAGCCGCTCACTTGTAGTTCTTCGGCCAAAACGACTGTGGTTAGCATATCGAAAAATGTGCCACCATGTTGCCATGTGAAAGCGGTGGCTGTGGTGTGAGGCGCGACTGGTTGTGGGTGGATTTCGTTGGTTGCCATGTCGAGGTATCCTTTGAACGAAGTCGAATTAGGAATGATAGCGTGCGGATCTTGAATGGTGAAATGAACCAAGTTGTTCAGGTGTGGATAGTAGTGGGTGATGGTAGCGCGAATGCATGGGTGTACATATATGCCACTGGAGTTCTTCGATACCACTATATCGGTTCGATTTAGCCAAGCTTGAATAAGTGGCGTGAGAGTTGCGGGTTCGGAGAGAGCGGGTGACGAAAAACGCAGACGCTGTTGTTTGCAGACCTGGTGCATTGAGATGGCCAGCGAGACTTGTGCGGTTTCCTTGTTCAAGGTTTGATGTAGTTTGGTTTGGTCGAATGTTTCGGAAACGAGAGCCGCAAATGTGTGCTGAGCAATTTGATACCATTCGAAATCATCAGCACGAGAGCATGTTCGTGGTTCGAAATGTTCGGGTTTTGGTGACAATGATATCAGGTGTTCTCCGTGACTCGATATGAACATCGTTCGACGATTATCGACAATCCCAATCATGTCATGTCCTCTTTTCTCCAGGAACATGCTATCGACGTTTGGAGCGCAGCCAGAGTATAACTTCTTGAAGTCAATCGGCTTCTCCCACATGAGCATGGTTGGCAGGTTTTGAATGCCGCAGTGGACCTTGTGTGGATAGCAGTGTTGGACATTATATGTTGGTGACGTCATTGTTTGGTCATCGGTGTAGTTGAATGTCCAAGGGGAATGAGCGATGATTGTGCCGTCGTCATTCTTGTCGTAAAATGTCGAGCCTGTGTGCTTATGTTGGGTATCGTTAGGGTATCGGGTATGCCAGGCGTGTTCGCACTCGGTGAGCGTAACTGGCATAAATTCCACCTGATGTTGATTGGCGTAGGTTAGTTGAAGTACATCGAATGGTGTCGAGTTGCGATATCGAATCTTATGACATGCTGTGCCCGGGATCATGAAGCTGTTTTTCGGCTGATAGCGAAATATCCTCCTGTACATGGGTTCATAGTGAACCTTAGTCGTGTAGTTCTCGTTGAACGGGGGCGGACAATCCAGTGGTAGTGGTGGTAGTCACGTGGCGATGTCATGCGAGCAGATGACGTTGGCTGCTGCGATCGGGGTCGAACAGATCAATGCACAAATGGCAGCCAGGTAGATAAACGGCATCATGTGAGGAGCTGCTTTGTGACCGCTGCTTGATGCAGAAATGCCCGGCTGATTGCTCGATGGTGCCGCTTCTTCAGCTTGATCTTGGGCGTTGTTGTAGTCGTCGTAGTTCGGTTGAAAGTAGTCGTTGTCATGAGAACAGTTATAATCGGCTTCGTGTTGTTCTTCCGCGCTGTTGTAGTACGAATTGAAGCGTGAACCGTCGTTGTCGGAATAGTATTGATCGTAGTAGCCGTAATCGTCGTCGTGGTTGTCGTATTCATCATAACGGCGTCCGTCGTTGGTTGCGTTCTCATCGTAGTCGTCCGAAGCTGGCTGGCGATGACTGACGGCAACTGCGTTGACGTTCCGATAGTGGCCACGTGACATTCCAGTGCGGGGAATGAAACGACCGCGTTGTTGATGGAAGCCACGTGGTGAACGTTGATATCCACGGAAACCTCCACGATGCGTGGCGTTGGCGTTGTAATGGTCGTTGTTGTGGTACGGTTGACGAGGTGGTTCACGTGGCGAGTTGGGCGGATTCGATTGCCAACGTGTGCGTGGGTCGTTGTTGTATTGACGTGGTTGAGCGTTGCCGGGACGATGATGAAGCGATCGGCCACGGATCGGACGCATGCTTGATTGACCAAGGTCTTGGTGATAGCCTGGGGTTTGTTGATCGCCAAATTGTGGACAAAGTTTGCCAATATGCCCGTAATCGTTACATCGATAACACTTCCGGTCATCGTACGTCCCCTGGGGTCGCATTGTGAGTTCTCGAATCGCGTTCGCGAGATCGTGGTCGGTGTTGCGTCGACGAGGTATCGGGTTGGTTTGTTGTCGGGATGGTTGAGATCGACCGGATCGAATCACTGATGCGACGTTGGTTGGTAGGCTGTCGTCGCTTTGAAACTGCTCCCAGTCGAATAGCTGCCTGCTGAGTCTCCAGTAGACCTTGGCAGATTTTGGTTGCTTGTCCTGAAGTAGCAGCAGGTGGAGTTTGTCCTGGTATCGTTTTGGCAAGCCGAGCAGGAACCGACTGGACAATTCGGAGTCGACCTCTTCTGACGTCTTGTTCGGGTAAGCCTTGCTGGCCAGCGCGATTAGTCGGGTGTAGTACGAGTCGACGGACTCGTTCGGCTGTAGTTTGATGTTGGCCAATTGTATCTCCCGCGTAGAGTGGTTCCTGCGCGTTCGAGAACACGGACAGCAGGTGTTCTTTGAGGCGTGGCCAGCTCGTCTGTATCTCCAGCGGTTGATTGTGGATGAACGCCGTTGCGTAGGCGACCGGTATGAATCGTGGGAGATTTCGCCAGCGGATCTCATCCGTCCAGTTAGAAGCATTTCCGCATCGATCGAATATCGTGAGAAAGTCTTCGATGGACGTTTTGCCATCCCAGACGGGAGGCTCGGCCTTTGGGTATATGACCCTTTGTGACGGCGGCTCGGAATCGGTCATTGTGCTTTGATGTTAGTGTAACGAAAGAAGTTGAGTGTTAAAGTAATTTGAAACAGAGGCGGGCCTGAGTTAAGTTATGTTACTAGGGAGAGAGAGCTGCGTTCTTTTAGTGTTTCGTTGACTGAAATTAAAGTGTGAAAGTCAACAGAGGATAACAGATGCTGCTTGTACGGTAAACTCAATAAGTCGGTGTGGAAGATCTGAAACTTTACAAGTGATCAATGACGAACACAATCAGACGGACAGCTGAGTGGGCGCGTCACGTGAACGTACGTGGGGCGGACAACGACTATAAATGATCACAACATGCAGCAGTGTTGCGTTTGAGTCCGGTGCTGTATAACGGACGATATTATGTGCGCATGTGCAGTAAGATGTTACTGGTATAACTGATGTTATATGTTAGGCAACGCAGGGATCTCCAACCAGTTTTGTAGGTTGACCGTATAGGCTGAAGTGTGTGGATGTCGTGTGCGTGACAGTTAAGACGACGCTTTAGTTGATACTTTTATTGTGGTCGAAATTTGTAGTAATCACATGGATTAGTCAGGTAGCAATAGGACAGGAGAAGATGTACTACAATACGATATGTGTAAAGTTTTGATAGTATGGGATGTGGAGCAGAGAGAGAGACGGTAACTGGCGGCAAGAAATGTGTTCTTAGATAGGGAGAAGTTGGGTCACGGCAGTGAGCGAAAACTGCACTGCGGTGTTGTGAATAAGGTTGTTATAGAATTACGTGCGCTGGGTTGTGTGAACCAGCGCGGAAATGTGTGGTCGGTCCGAACTGTTCAAGGTCACTGTGTGAAGTATGCACACAGTACGATGTTTGTGCGCGAGCTGCGGCAAAGTATGCAGTTACGAGAAACGTTTAAATGTCACGCAAAAATAGAGAAAAGACCAATTAAATGAGTTATAAAAATCTACTTAGGGCCAAAATCAGTTGTTGCACTCACGACAGCGAGGTGACGGCACAGCACACGGTCAGAGAATGTTGTGCGTTGATTGGTGTTGATTGTTCGTTCGACCAACACGTGGGGAGGATTGACGGCTGCGTTTCGAGTTCGAAAGTCGGTGAGGAGGTGTGACGCTTTAGGGAGTGTTCGTGAGAACGACGAGTGATGGGCGCTGGTGCGTGCGTTGTTGTTGAACAACGATGGTTGACGCCGGGGCGGAGTCCACTTAGGAATTTGCACGAAGAGCCACGAAGTATGAACGTGTATGCCTGATCAGGGCAGGTGTCACGGAGAAGCGCGCGAGCCACGGAGTCCACGGAGTACCACGAAGTCCACGGAGTTCCACGAAGTCCACGAAGTACCACGAAGTACCACGAAGGCCACGCAGCGACAGAGGAGGGCGGACTGGTTGTGCGTAGGATTTGCCGATATGACTGCTGTGTTGTTTGTTGGGTGGAGTGTGATCACGTCGGGCTCACCAATTTGTTAGAATACCCAATTCGAGTGATTAATTTATTTATTAATTGACCTCAAGTATATGGGTAAAAACCGATTATTAAGCTTGGGTGATGTTTCATACAATAATACAATAAAGGAAAACACAGAGAAGGCGTTAATTTACTTAGGCGCGCGTGCGCAGCATAGTGCCTGCTGACTGACTGCGTCAGAGTGACCAGTCAGTCGGGCCAAACGTGCGGTGTAATGCAGTGTGCATGTGTGTGTGCGCGCTGCGTTGTTGGCGGCTGATACAATAATAATGATACAATAAATGCAAGATTGGTATATTCCTCACAGTTAAGCTGGGACACTTCTTCGCGTGTCCTTCGTTGCCAAGGTGGTAACCAAGGGCAACTGTCCAGCAACATGATTGAGTGAACGTGCGGCATAAAGCAATGAAACAGACAGATTCTGGTACATTGCGTTTGGTGGATCCACTGTGCTCAATACTGACGTTATTGCTGTGAATAAATCTGTGTTGTTGTGCCATTCAGATTGGAAATAAATGACGCACTTAGTGATCTCAGGAGTAGTCTGGATAGATCCCACCACGAGTTCGTACTCGGACCATCTCGGTCCCGACCATTTCGGTACCGGACCATCTCGGTCCCGACCATTTCGGTTCCGGACCATCTCGGCCCGGACCATCTGGGGGCCAGGTCATCTCGGTCCCGACCATCTCGGTCCCGAACATTTCGGTACCGGACCATCTCGGTCCCTACCATTTCGGTACCGGACCATCTCGGTCCCGACCATCTCGGTACCGGGTCATTTCGGTCCCGATCATCTGGGAACCGACCATTTCGGTACCGGACCATCTCGGTACCATGTCATCTCGGTACCGGGTCATCTCGGTCCCGACCATCTGGGAACCGACCATTTCGGTACCGGACCATCTCGGTCCCGACCATCTGGGTACCGACCATTTTGGTACAGGACCATCTCGGTCCCGACCATTTCGGTACCGGACCATCACGGTCCCGACCACTTCGGTACCGGACCATCTCGGTCCCGACCATCTGGGTACCGACCATTTCGGTACCGGACCATCTCGGTCCCGACCATTTCGGTACCGGACCATCTCGGTCCCGACCATCTCGGTACCGGGCCATCTCGGTACCGGACCATCTCGGTACCGGGCCATCTCGGTACCGGACCATCTCGGCACCGGGCCATCTCGGTACCGGACCATCTCGGTACCGGGCCATGTCGGTACCGGGCCATCTCGGTACCGAACCATCTCGGTACCGGGCCATCTCGGTACCGGACCATCTCGGTACCGTGTCATCTCGGTACCGGGCCATCTCGGTACCGGACCATCTCGGTACCGGGCCATCTCGGTAACGGGCCAAGATATCGCGATCATATTGGTTGCTGTTGATGTAGTGGATGTCGATGAAGTCGAAAACACCGAAAAAAACATGGAAGTGAAAAACTATGTTCAGTTTCAGTGAAAAACTCAGAAAAATATAAGATGCTTGAAGAACAATATTTTTTAAATCGAAGATGGACATTCATGTACATAGGCTAGATATTGTTATTCATGCACAGAAATGCTCATATTTGATGATTCTGTCTCGGAGCCTAAGCTCGAGCCTAAGCCTGAATGAAGGTCTATGCCGTTCAACTTTTGTGAATGGGTCCCGCATATGAACTGGCTGGCAGCCTAAGTCTAAGTCTAATCGTGAATGAATGTCTGAACAGCAGTATTTTGTGAATGGCTCCCACATATGAATAGGTCTTCCTGGCTGGCAGCCTGAGCCTAAGCCTAATCCTGAATGAATGTCTGAACCGCAGTATTTTGTGAATGGCTCCCACATATGAACAGATCTTCCTGGCTGGCAGCCTAAGCCTAAGCCTAATCCTGAATGAATGTCTGAACAGCAGTAGTTTTGTGAATGGCTCCCACATATGAATAGGTCTTCCTGACTGGCAGGCTAATATCCCTCTTCATTCCCTGATCTGGCGTCGAAAGCTTTCGTAATTAAGTTAGAGACGCTTGATTCCGGTACCAAATGCTGTTTCTGGCAAACAGTCGGCAACTAACAGCGCGGCAAACGGCATAAATCGCCAAAGATAAAAAAATTACCCCGCCGGTCTGTCGTTGGGTTGCAGCCGAATCACAACTTTCGGTGATGTTTCAACGACATGTTGGATTCCTTTTTGCCTGGACTTCTCTCTAAAAACATCGGCTAGCTTTGTTAAGAAAAGCATCTGCAGCGCACTAGTAAATTTAAAAATATGAAGATGTTTGCAATGCGCATGTCGTTTTTATCACTGCACTCCAGGGGGATGCATTGAAGTATGATCAGTGCTTTTTAAACAACACACAAAAAACCTGATTTTTGTGTCTCCAGTCACTGAAAACCAACCAACTTGAAGCCTGTCATCAAGGAAATGTGGCTAGGTTCCGACTTATTGAAACATCACCGAAAACTGCAGTGCACCAACACACACCTGCAACGGCCAATGGTGGTCGACAGGCGGGGTGTTCTACAACTGTATCGAGTTGCTCAACTGGTTTTTGCAGCATTGCGTTGGCCACAACACTTGCGACAAGTTTCCCACCGATTCGGGTCAGTCCAACATGTTTCAGCGCCGAATTAGGCGATGAGTACCCGTACCCGTTTCTAGACCACATAACTGTGCGTGTGTCTGCCTTTACGCATAGGTTTGTGCTACGCTCACGTCATGTAGTTAAGAAGAAGGTATCCCTCTTCACAGCCTGATCTGGAGTCGAAAACTTTCGCAATTAAGTTAGAGCCGCTTGATGACGGTAGCAAATGCTGTTTCCGGTTACAACCGGCAAACAGCAGCTGCATACGACATACAAATCGCCAAAGTTAAAAAAGTTCGCCCTACCAACCGCGACCGCCTGAAAACGTTGTTTCGTCGTGTAACATGGGAGAGTTGAGAACAAAGAACAATCCGCAACGCGGTTCCAGTTTCTTCTTGTTCCATAAAGTTCTTGATGTTCTTTTGATCTTTGTTGCGTCAGAAAACAAAGTATAGTTGGGCCACAAGTATAGATACCTAGATTGAAAATAAAAAAATGTTAATTGAAACGGTGCCAGAACAGTCCTCAGAATCGCGAAAAAAGTCTATTTTAAAGGTCTTTCGATTGTTTTATCAATTGGATAACTTGCGCCGGCAGCCGGGCATTTGAGCAAAGCACGTTAAGACCGCTTCAAGCAGGAGAAAAGGACAGTGCCAGCAGCAGGACAGCAGAGGTCTTATTTTGTCCCTAGGCATACACGTAGACTTAGTTTTGTGCTTGAGCTTAGACTCTTTTGGCCCCTGCTCTTTTTCACTTGCTCAAAGTGGTCTTGCTCAAATGTGCTTTGCTCAATTGCCCGTCCGCCCTTGCGCCATACAAAACGTCAGCGGATAACGTGCGCCGCACCACCCGAGTGGTATAACATATTATGCACACATGCGAATAAAAGACCAAGCGAATAAAGGCCTTGAACGAATAAACGTCTGGTTTCGGCAGACCTTCAAGGTTGATACGGCTCAATGTGTGCTTTGGTCGTCCCATTATGATTGCGATATTCAATTTGTAAGTCTGGTGTTTGGCATTATGCCATCAAAGTTTGCCACGTGCTTGTTCGCAACGCAGGTATGTGGTGGTTATCATGGTGTGTCCTCGTGTGAGCGCTACGACCCACGAACCAATTGGACAAGCATGCCTAATGTCACACTGCCACTATATGAGTACCCCATGTTGCTCGTTGGCGATCGATTGGTGGCTGTCGGTGGGCGGGATAATAGCAACAAATACTTCAACAGCGTCATCTACGTGTTCAAAGGGGGAAAATGGGAGCCCGATTCGGACGTGCAAATTGTCAACGAAGACGGTCGCCTTGGTGTCGCAGTCGTGCCGATTTGTGTGGTGAAGCACAACCGTCCAGGTTTGCATTCAAAGCGTTTAACGGGGTAGGGGTCGGGGTGCTTTTCGATCAATTTCATGGGACACCCGTGCAAACCTGGTTTTATTCGGGTCGAATTTTACAAATGTTCAAAAAAACCACTTCCAAGTCGTTTGTTACTTTTGAGGCTTGGGGTACATGTTCTTTTTACTTTCTGAGTTTTTTGGAGTTTATGCTTTCTGGTCAGAGCTATGTCACGGATATTCGGAAGACGTGCGTTCGAATCCCAGTTGGAGTAAGCAAATTTCTGTTCACAGACAAAAGATTTTGGAACGCTCCTCTTCCAAGGTACAGTCCGTAATGAATCGTGTGGACGCTTTTCAACGCCGCCGCTCGTGGGCGCGCTGCAAGCGTTGTGCGCATAAGAATGCAGCAACCAAACCATTGTCGCCTCTCAGTGTGATGCAAAAGTAGCGCGCGCAGCGCGCGCGGCCCGGCAGTCAGCAAGACCTAAACAGTCGTGGTGAAAATGACGCGGGTTGCCTTCTGTTTTTCTTTCGACACAAACCATGTTTTCTCATCCAGATCTACCGATAAACACCAAAACATGTGCGGGAGTCAGCTCAAAACTGCTCAGAAAGTTAAAACTTTTTAACTTACTGTTTTTGACCGCCGTAAGTCAGAATCGGTGACTGCCGGTCCTTGACTGCCAGGCGCATTTATACTTTTTTCGTGTCTGCTATCGTTTTGACTGCGCTCGAGTATAAATGGGGTAGCAGTCAATCGGATGGGAAGTCACAATTTTCACAACCTTAAAGGTCGGTTTATACTCTGACTTCATGGGCAGTAGCAGTCAGAATTTTGCTGCAGTCAAGTGCAGTCAGCAGTCATTGGCAGTCGTGACTGCTTTTGCCTGCTGCCTGCCTGTGACTGCCGATCATTTTTGACTGCCCCCAATGGCTTGACTTCCGACGACTGCCCCCCTTGAAAATGAAAGAAAGAGAAATTCGCGTGTTGTTTGCCTGATCTTTTTTACACAGGCAGTGCCAGCTACAGCACACAAAGCCGCGACACACACACACACACCACACAGACACACCCACAAACACATTGCTTATGATCATATAGCGCGTTAAGCGGCCGGCAGCAGGCGTCTCGGTGTCTTAGCGGTTTAGCGTTTGGTCACCCGATGGTTCAAACCTTGATGGTGGACACAAAAGTAAGTTTTTGCACATTTTTGTTATTTTTCCCATGTAATCGGACCTGGTGATTTCAAAAATGACCACGAAAAAATATAAGGCGTATAAAACTCCGTGAAATCACGCAATAAATACGTTTGGATGTGATCATACAACAAAGCAACCAGTTCACGGGTTTGTTGTTCAGTCAATGACACCAGCACTTATTGGAACTAACTCAAAAACGCCACGGGCAATTTCTAACGCAAATAAAGAATATTCAAACAACAAAGCGATGTTCAAAAGTGCCTTATTTGGCCCCGGCAGTCAGCAAGACCTAAACAGTCGTGGTGAAAATGACGCGGGGTGCCTTCTGTTTTTCTTTTGACACAAACCATGTTTTCTCATCCAGATCTACCGATAAACACCAAAACATGTGCGGGAGTCAGCTCAAAACTGCTCAGAAAGTTAAAACTTTTTAACTTGCTTTTTTTTGACTGCCGGAAGTCAGAATCGGTGACTGCCGGTCCTTGACTGCCCGGCGCATTTATACTTTTTTCGTGTCTGCTATCGTTTTGACTGCGCTCGAGTATAAATGGGGTAGCAGTCAATCGGATGGGAAGTCACAATTTTCTGACTGCTACTGCCGAGCAGTCAGAAGTATAAACCGACCTTAAGTAGTTTGTTACTTATGTAGGTCCGCCCTACGACGCTGGTGTCAAAAAATTGCTGAGGTGCATGTGCCTAACCGAACAGCCACATACAGACAGTAATTTAACTTCAAAAAATGCCACTCACTTTTTTCACATGCTCCCTCTACAAGCACCCATTTCGACACCCATTTATCGATCTTGCACGTGACCGTCATGTCCTCCGATTTGCCATCCGGCCACGCGTGTCCCTCTTTGCACTTGGCCTTGACCGTGTCTCCATCATGCTTGCCTCTGTCCAGTGGTTGAGCCAACTCCGTGCCGTCGGGCAGTTGCGTTTTGTTATCACAAACTGTAAGATGTTAAAAAGGATTATCGATCAAGTTCTGGATGTGATCATACAGCAAAGCAACCAGTTCACGCGTTTGTTGTTCGGTCAATGACACTGCGTGATTTCACGAAGTTTTATACGCCTTATATTTTTTCGTGGTCATTTTTGAAATCACCAGGTCCGATTACATGGGAAAAATAACAAAAATGTGCAAAAACTTACTTTTGTGTGCACCATCAAGGTTTGAACCCTCGGGTGACCAAACGCTAAACCGCTAAGACACAGAGACGCCTGCTGCCGGCCGCTTAACGCGCTATATGATCATAAGCAATGTGTTTGTGGGTGTGTCTGTGTGTGGGTGTGTGTGTGTGTCGCGGCTGTGTGTGCTGTAGCTGGCACTGCCTGTGTAAAAAAGATCAGGCAAACAACACGCGAATTTCTCTTTCTTTCATTTTCAAGGGGGGCAGTCGTCGGAAGTCAAGCCATTGGGGGCAGTCAAAAATGATCGGCAATCACAGGTAGGCAGCAGGCAGAAGCAGTCATGACTGCCAATGACTGCTGACTGCACTTGACTGCAGCAAAATTCTGACTGCTACTGCCCATGAAGTCAGAGTATAAAGATTCAAATTTTCGAAATTCGACAAACATGTAGCAAATATAGAGAGCTTAATGGCAACTAAAAATGGCATAAAATTTACCAGTTTGTTGACATGATCCTTTCGCAAACACGTGCAAGCTCTCAACGTAGTTGCATTGCCCTCTCGAATCCTACCAAATGCTTCACTGCCATCCCCCACATCCCAGAGTCCCCGCCAACGTCGAGTGCCAACTACGGCTGGATCGCTGCAGTCGTGCTGTCGGTGTTGTTCGTGATCGGTGTTGCGCTGGTGGTTGGCGTGTGGTACAAACGCAGAATAAATCGGTTGGTGCACCACATTACTTGGGTTTGATGGAAGGTCGAATCGCAGACTCAAAGCGGAAACGATTTACACTCCGGAATCACACATTTGTTTTGACATGGTTGTTTGGTAGATTGGTGGCCACAAATTTCCGTCAGCGTTCAATAGCTATCGGCGCATTATCATCAACGCTTTACGTTTGTCTCTAGCCAGACTGTTTCACAAGAAACGACCAAACAAACAGTGTTCTAAAAATGAAACATCAACCTTATCCTTCCTGTTCGTTGATGCCACATTCGGAACGCGAGCTTTTTTATTTTTTTTATTTCCAGCGACGGCCACCCAGAAAACGTTGAAATGAAAGCTCAAGGGGACTAAGAGAAAAAAGAATTGAAATGATTGATTTGAGTTTGTTGACTGTAGTTATTATTATTGCTCTATTGTTTGACGGTTTACGTTTTTTACTGTTTGTGCTTGCAGGCGACCACGGGCGTTTTTTGAAGGTGATCTTGTTTTCTATAGCATACGCTTTGTTTTGCCCGGCACGGTGCTTTGTTATACAGTATATCGGTTGACTTTATACAGCACGTTTTTTGTATTGATTGTTTTAGCTGCTACATAGCGCCGGTCTGTTATGCTTGAGTGAATCACGGCCTAAATTTTGTGAGCTTTTTACAGTGACAAGAATGAAGGGATTGAAAAGCGGCAGACGGACATTGGGTTATTCCGAACCACCATATGGTTGTTATGTCTGTACGATGGTTACCACGCTTGTTAGAACATAATAACGTTTGTTTTCTCAGATCAAGACCTAAACACCCAGCGAAGCTGCATTGCCGGGCAGGTTTCTCTTGAAAGCGCTAAACAAACGTGTTTGGTTTCGATGAAACAATCACAATGAACACGCAGGAGCATGTTCGAATTATGTGTGAAAACCTTATGGCTCGTTTATCTTTACTTTCCATAGTGACACAAGCACCTGGTCAGAAATCTGCAGTTACACGAATAATACAGGTCACAGACTCGAGCTGCTAATTTAAAAAAATCATGTCAACCGGCTGCCACCGGGTGTCGAATTCACGAATGCACCTGAAGTCGGCCTACAAGAATTGTTCAAAGCGCACACCCAGCTGCAAGTAGAGTGTACCCACGTGGCTAGATGGCAAAGGCACAAAGATGAAGAGATATGGTCAGAGACGAAGCACGCGGTCTGCATGCATCTATTGGGTCTACAGACCTTGCACTTTTTCTCTGACGCTGCGCCAGGCATGAAATCAACGGGTCACCGACTGCGAGCTATCGAGCCGTTAGTGCCGAACCCAATCCAAAATGGGTACCGGACTCGTCGGAGTTATCTTGCCGACGGTCATGCAATGGCCGGTAGTCGTGTTCGTTGATGACAACCTGGAGCAGCGAACGTTGCCCGATGGCCATGAGGTGCAGCTGAAGTGCATGGATCGTCATGGTTGGCCGGATGGAGACGGAACGATGGCGATGACATTTATTTGTTTTTTTTATTTATTTGAGTTTTTGCACCTCCAGTGCCAGGTGAATGAACATTCAAGAACGGCTTCTGGTCGCAGCACTGCATTGACAAAGGCCACAAAAGTCGGTTCACTGATTGATCATTGTAAGTTTCCAAATTCAGGGCCTAATGTGTTTTACAGACAAAGACAAGCTCCAGTTCGAAGTCGAGGTGGCCATCGAGACAGTCAACAAGCCAAGGCAGCTCATTCGTGTATGTGGCGAATGTTTCAATCACAAAAACGTGTGCGTGTCAGCTGCGTGGCTTGTTGACTGTGTTTGGTGCTCGACGCCTGACTCGACGTCGAACGGGAGGTTGCCTCAATCTGCAAAAACACATATGCAGTGAAATGAGTAATTTACTGCTCTAATGAAGTAAGTTAGGAAGCCTTTGCGTGGAGTTAGGCTGTGTTGTGACAACTTTGTGAGGGCTAATGTTGTGACTAGGCAGCATGTGAGCTTAGAACACTCACATGACTGATAACAGCTTATGAATGCTTATAATGTGTGATCTTACGTTGCATGTTCAGTTGCAGTGCAGTTCGGACTTGTGTATTTCGTGAATGTAGAATGAATTCTGTCTTTCGTTGCGACATGTGGCATCCCCTGCGGGAGCCGAACCCGCGGCCTTTGGATTAGAAGTCCAAACCACGTTCAGTTTGGCCGGAGAACTGGCGTTCGTTAGCAAGGAACAGCTGGGCCGATATACGTGAAAGAAAACGCTGATTCCACTGAACCAATGAAAATCTGGGTCGCTCTGTTCTCGTGTTTCTCAAGCAGATCGGTGCACTTGGACACCGCACGAGATTTGTCAACGGACAAGTGTTTGAATGCGCTGCGACGTTTCATTGGGCGACGGGGAAAGCCCAAGCAAATTTTCAGTGACCATGCATCACATTTCACGTTATTGAAGAAAATTCTGGGTGAATGTTGGCCAAGGAAGAAATTGAATGGCGCATGAACACTCCTTTGGCGCCGTGGAAAGCAGGTATGTACGAGCGCATGATGTCGATCATGAAGAAGATGATCAAAGCAGCGGCTGGCAAAAGGCTGTTAACGTTGGATGAATTTCAAACGCTGCTAATCGAAGTCCAGACGGTGCAACATTTACATTTTATTCCACCATTCCAATCCAATACATCCAAACAGTGAAGTTCACAAGCACAGAAACACAGAAAGTAAGCCAGTCAGTTAGGTGTAGTCAAAACATCAATCAATATAATAGCGTGGGTAAAGTCAAGCACTGCTGCTAGCTGCACACGCTGTAAACACGTGATACGCATTATTGGGGATTAGTCACCAC
>JASAMV010004394.1:0-16447 GCA_030248065.1 Rhynchonema sp. JSB1_4
TCCACACAGTCCAAACGAATAAAATCACACACAAAATTTATAATAAAGACGATGAGAGACACAAAAACAACAGCGTGCTGCTACAGAACATAGTATATAGTGTTGATGTTTCACTTCGATACGCGAGAGAGACAAGCTAGAATTACAAACGGATTACATTTCATCGTTTTGGACATGTGCAATTTTTTGTGTTGCTTTACAAAATAGGTTGACACGCTACGGTTAAAAAAATCACCACAAGTTCCTTTGTAGGGTCAGCAGAACCAACCAAGGTCAGGTCAATTTTGCATCGATTCATATCCCTTCGTTGACGTTGTTATCGTACGCGAGAAATGGATTTTGATAATCCTTTTACTTTAACAAGCAAACTTCTTACAACCACGGCCACTGTGGTCTACGAATCGATGCAAAATTATTAATTTGTTAACTGATCGACTTAATTCATGTTTACCAACACTCCACCCACCTAACCACAGCCCGATCGCATCACTGTCCCCCGCCGCCGGCATGGAACTGTCTGCGATGGTACAAATCGGGATTGAAGTACGACGTCACCACGACGCGATTGGCGAACTTGCGACCGGTCAACGCTGCGTGCGCCTTTTGGCAATCGGCCACACTGCCGAACTCGACGAACACCTGCGTGTGTGCTTGCTATTTGTGGCACCAGGTGGTAACGTAATATAGTTCGGTTACTTGATCGGATGCAAGAATGGTCACACGCACGCAATTATGAAATAAAAAGACACGAAAACGTCTATCCTGCCCCGTTGTTTCTTTCTGTAAACAGCTGTGTCACAAGCTAAAATTCAAGTCAGTGCTGCATCGCCCACGTGTCCCGCTCGGTTATGCTTCACATGTGGATGACCTATCTACTGGAAAAATATCAATCAGTGTTCGAATGACGAGTGGTGCCGCTGAGAAATCGGAATTTTCCCATACCCAGCCCAATTTTCGGGGATTTCCCATACATAGCCATAAAAATAAAAAATTTCGCCGTACCGAGAGGGGGTTCTCCAAAAATTTAAAAACTTCCCATCCGAGGGGTTTCTAAAAATGACCCCAAAAATCTTCTAGAAGTGGCAAAAAGTCTAAAAGTGCTGAAATACGATTTTCTTGCAGCAGCAAGCGGTTTTTGACATTTTTAGGCGAGAAATTGTCAATTTTGGTTCTTCTCGGGGCCAAAAAGTTACGTCTTAGGGGTACTTGTTCCAAAGGTAAAAAAGTTCCCATACCCGATACCCCGGCCGATTTCCCAAACTCCACACCATGGGGTAACCCCCCAACCCCCTTCCACTACACCACTGCGAGTGAGCGGTGTCTCCACTAGGCAAAATTACGCACAAAGCAAAAAAAAATCTGAAGAAAAAAACAAAAATATGATTGCACCTTTCCAACGCCGGGCACATCCACATTCTCAATGGGCCGCGGGATTTCGATCGACCGAACCGCCCCGTACTTGGCGCACTCTTCGCGAATGTCCTCGAGAATGTCTGCAACAATTGCAAAATTAAACATCAACAAAAAAAACCAACAATCTGAAACAAAAAAAGAGAGAAAAAACAACCTTCATACTCTTCATCATCTTTCAGTTCATCGGGTGTCACCATGTTCATCAAGCACAACACCTCGGTCGCCGGGCCAGCGCCTTGCGTCAGATTGATGCCCGGCACCTGCGTACGGTAACAATCATAATTAGGGACCGGAAAGTATCGGGTATCGGTGCGCAAAAAGTATCGCCCATCGTTTACCGGCATGTTTTTTTTTCAAGGTATCGGCTATCGCGACTAAACCACCCTTCTTAAAAACACGTCTGCAACCTACAGATATTCATTGCTTTACGAACTGAAAAGGTCTTTTTTGGGGAGCTGTCTTCATATTGCATACGACAACAGAGCACGATTATGATCAACACAATTCGTTCCGCGCAATGCTCAAGGGTATCTAAAGAGCCACGCGCCGGGTTTGCCGAATACCTCATTTTTTGCTATAAAAGAAGCGTTTTATTGGTATTTTGGCGTTATCGGGGCCTTCTTGAGAACTATCGGCATTTACCTAGCATCAGCTATCGGATATCGGGTTTCGGCGTACGCCCCGATACCTAATCATCATAGTGATAATTTTCTCTTTGTTTTTATTTCACACTTTGAGAGAAAATCCGCACCTGAATCTGTGCGGGCGCATTCGGATTCGTCATCTGCTGTCGCGCGCCAATGGCTGCCAGTTGAACCACCAATTTCTTCTCACCCAACGTCATGCCGTTCAGACCAGCAATTGCCTGCAAAATGTTATTTCATTTTTTACCCTCTAAATGTAAATGCAACGGAAGAGAAAATGTGCAAACCTGATCCGTAATTCCGTGATCCAAATATTCGGCGAAAGCATATCCTTTCGACAGATTGGTGGCGGCGTCCTTAACCAGATTGAAAGCCTTCAATTGTCCAAAACTGGACAGCAATTCTTTGACCTGAAAGAGAACGGACACGGGTGGGTGGACACGGAACTGTCGCCAAGGGGGGGACAAAGGGGGGACAATGAGGGGTCCAGACAGTGTGTCGCCAGATTGAGTATTATGCAGCCGGCGCGGCAGCAGACGACTAAAACAAGAAAGAGCACAGAAAGTTTTGCGTACGAGACATCTATATCTTACGCGCGATTTTAATGAAAAAATGAAACATCTTACCTGATCGATTTTCTATTCATTATTATATGTTCTTATTGTTACATGTACTAGTTTATTCATTCAGCTGTTTATTACAATTGAACCGAACCAACTCACACGTACCTGGTCATCGTGCAAGTAATTGGGCAAGCCGCCAACGAAAATCTTATGGTTGCTGTCCGGTACCACAGTTGACACAACACCTGAAATTGAATTGTCTGCTCGTATTTCATAGGTTAAAAATTAAGGAATGAAAAATAAATTATGAATCCAGATCCAACTGACCAGGCACGCCGGGCATGCTCGATCCTTGACCACTCAACGGCTGCGTGATCGGTTGGTAGTCACGCGGTCGGCGCACTTTCAATGACTGGCCCATGTAATTGATACTCTATATTAATAGAACACAACGATTTTCTCTCTATTTCAATTACTAAAAGAAAGTGAAAGCAAACGAACCGTCAAACGCCATCGCGGCGGTGGTCTCATCGATAGATCGAAACTCTATGAACGCAAAGTTCTTGTCCAGATTTATCTGACAGGCCAGCACCGGGCTGCGGGGCGCCTGTGACAGGCCGCACATGTGCATCTGTTGGTTGAAAAAGTCCAACATGTGTTCCTGAAAAACATAAAAATATAAAGATTAAGAGAAAAAGGCAGATTTAATAAAGAATTAAATTAGTAAACTAGCGTTGACCTCCGAACAACCGAACGGGGATGTTGCCGACCATACAGACGAGCGCGATTGACAGGTGACCGACGGACCGACAACCGGTACCGATGTGTGGATATTGGCCCGGGGCACTTCGCCTTGCACTGAAACAAAACCAAGTAGCCATATACTTTTCGGTAGCTGTATACCTTTTGAGCAGAACAAAATGGGAGCGTGCCTAATATGATCATACGGTGAGGAGACAGTCTAGTTTGAAAGTTGCCAACACCGCCGCCGAAAAACACCGACAGTGTTAGCATTAGCAAAATCAACAGCCCCACACCGGTCTCAAGAAGAAGTCGAAGAGCAAAACTCGCCAAGATCTTTTTCACTTGTAAAATTATTAAAAAAACCAAAGATAAAAAATTCCCATACCCGAGCAGGGTAAAAGTGCCCCTGAAACATTTTCTGAATGTGCGAGCACATGCGATATCGCTGTTAACTGCCGGGGAACTTGCTCACTAGGTGCAGTTTGAACCTAGAATTTCCGCACTTTGCCCAGAAAAACAAAGATCTAGAATCTAGATGCAAAGCAAATTGCACCTAGTGAATTTAAAATAAAAACCATGCACCCCGGTGGTTCCAAATACCCAAACGCACGCACATTGCAATTCTTTATACTCCTTGGGCGTCATATGCTCAAACTCCGAAAGATACCTTGTCCCAGTATTTGTTCGGTCGTCGTTCGTACACAACCGGGCGGACGGTCGGATGGACGTTCGCGGGGGTATTCCGTCCCCACCACGGTCGCGGTCGCCGCGGTCACCAGCGGTCGCGTTTGTACGTAAAATGCGATGGTCAGTCCAGTCATATGGATGCATTTTGGGAAACCCGACCGACGATAGTTAGACGGGGAAAGCAGTGATGTGGTTGGGGTATGTGGGGTAATATACCGTGAACCCATACTCCCAAACTGGCTAGCTAGCTTTCTTGCTCCGGTCATCAAGTCAAAAAAGTGTTCATTTTAGTGCCAAAATGATCATTTTATGGGCCAAAACGGTCAAATTCGCTCAAATTTGCTCACGCATGTACAAAAACACGCATTTTAGGGCGTATTTTGGCATAATTTTGACCAATTTTTATACCCGTTTTTTTACTTCTGGGCCAATACCCCCCAAATCGGGGTACCCGGCCAGCTAGCTAGCTTTCTTGCGCCGGACCCCTCCAGCTAGCTAGCTTTCTTGCTCGGACCAACTACATCACTGGGGAAGACTTCACTCATCCCGGATCAATTTTTAATTTTGCGGAAATACAGTGTAGTGGCACGGATCGGCTTAGTATTTGGCTTGAACGTAAGTCGAGTAAGTGAACGAACGTTAGTAAAAGTAAACCTAAGCCAACGCCTAAGTCCAAGTCTGAGATAAGGGACGTCAATTTTGCGGTTGTCATGGGATTTCCCAGTTCTCCCCGGCCCCTCGCGCCCTCCTCACCCAAGAACTACACTGCCCCCCCCAATGACACCAACACCAGTTGCTTCATTAAATGAGGCAGGGGCTTCCAATTCATAAGTGTCAATCGGACCGGACCGGACTTTCCGGCCGTTCATTAAAAACCTGGATTTGGCAAGCGATGTACTCGTAGTTGCAATTTTTTTAGTTTGGAGCGTCAATTTTGAGTCAAAAATCATGCTTCTCACGAACGACCAAAATGTCATCAGAAAAAGTTGGTAAAAAAATCGGGACGGGCCAGGCCGACCTGACCTAACCCAGGCCGATCTGCTTCAATACCGTACCGACAATAACGCCAACGCGATTGTTAGGGCGGACTTAGGTTGAACACGGAAACCGGAACACGGAAATATTTCCGTGTTCCGTGAGTATTTTGGAGAATCACGGAACACGGAAATAGTTCCGTGCCACGGAACACGGAGATGATTCAGGCGCGCAAACGGTGCTTTTGCGGTGGTGATGACAAAAGCCAGCGTGCCGACGTCAAAAGCCCGCGTGTTGACGCAAACAGCAACTATTCACACGGGAAATATTTCCGTGTTCCGTGAAAATAAAAAAACACGGAACACGGAAATATTTCCGTGCACGGAAATCCACGAAACCGAAAATTTGTATGTAAGATATTTCCGTGTTCCGGTTTCCGTGTTCAACCTAAGTCCGCCATTAAGAAGATAGAGAGCGCGCAAAATACAGTTCTACTTATGACGAAATACATGCCCACCCCACCGTCGCTCCCTATCTCCTCGATCCCTGTCCCTGTCCCTTCTGTCGCCGCGTTCCCCGCGATCTCGGGGCGATCGGCTGCGTCGACGCTTTTCGCGGTCACGATCGCGACTTCGAGAATGCCGTTTACGATCACGATCTCTGCAAAATATGCAATTTGTATTGGAATTTCTGTGATTGACAATTGACCGATCCAGATCAGGTTCATCAAAATATAACAATTACGACCCCCCCTCCCACCGACTCACGCCTCATCACACACAACCAGAGCAGCGCTGCGGCTACTTTGCGGGGCGGGTAGGGTACATAGGTGGAAAAATCCGGGGCGGGTAGGGGGTAGTGTACCTGGAATGTTGGGGGAATCCGGTTTTGGGGGGGGGGGAGATTTTTCGGAGCGGGTAGGGTACAATACAAGTTTTTTGGGTGCCTATTTTTATATGCTATAAAGTGCATATATCGCGCGTAGCGCGCGATTTTTTGCACTTTTTAAGGGTTTTCGGTCGAAATTTGGGCATTTTTGACCGAAAAAATGGGCATTTTGAGGGCAAAAATCGGGGCGGGTAGGGTACCAGAGCGGGGCGGGTAGGGGGGTAGGGTACCGGAGCGGGGCGGTTAGGGGGTAGTGTACCAGGCCGGGGCGGGTAGGGTACCATTGGGGCTGGGGGGGACCCTCTCCCCCCAGTCACAGCACTGAACTAGAGATAGAAAACGGTTCGCCGGGCCGGAGGCTTAGATTTTGAACCTGGTTGACCGGGCCCGGGGCGGTGGCACCCCCAAAACAGGGTAGTACTTGGGGAGGGGTGGGGAGATCATTGGACATTTTTGACTCAAAATGGCTCAAAATCGGTATTTTTTGCCCCAAATACCGTATTCCCTAAAATAGAGCCCCCCAAAAATAGAGCCCCCCAAAAATACAGCCCCCCTAAAAGGGGTCAGTGAAAAAATAGAGCCCCCCCAAAAAATACAGCCCCCCCCCAACTTGGAATTCCCCGCTTGGGGGTCGTAAAGTCAAGTTTTTATATAAGACACCTTGTGTACAACGTTTGTGGTTGAGTACCGTATTCCCTAAAATAGAGCCCCCCCAAAAAGAGAGCCCCCCAAAAATACAGCCCCCCCTAAAAGGGGTCAGTGAAAAAATAGAGCCCCCCAAAAATACAGCCCCCCCAACTTGGAATTCCCCGCTTGGGGGTCGTAAAGTCAAGTTCTTGTGTAAGACGCCTTGTGTACGTTTGTGGTCGAGTATATGATGACGTAAAGCCTTTTATGGAAGATCTGCACCTAAAAACACACAATAATGAGCAGTAACACCCTGACAGAACTCCATTTTAGGGGTATTTTTTGGAACATTTTTTGAGATTTTGGGTAGCGAAAAAATACAGCCCCCCAAAAATAGAGCCCCCCAAAGATACAGCCCCCCTAAAAGGGGTCAGTGAAAAAATACAGCCCCCCCCTTGTATTTTAGGTTTTACGGTATATGATGACGTAAAGTTTTTTATGGAAGATCTGCACCTAAAAACACTCAGTAATGACCAGTAACACCATGACAGAACTCCATTTTAGGGGTATTTTTAGAACATTTTTTGAGATTTTGGGCAGCGAAAAAATACAGCCCCCCAAAAATAGAGCCCCCCCTGAAAGGGGTCAGTGAAAAAATACAGCCCCCCTTGTATTTTAGGTTTTACGGTAGGTAAAAAATCGCGCGCTACGCGCGGATTTAGTACGCTATATACATTTTCATTAATATTTGCACATTATTACCTACTTAATGCACTATACTATCCTTGATTTTTGGCGACCCCCCCCCACCATCTATCCATCGTCAACAAGTTTGGGTCGACCCCCCCCCCAAATTTCGGACTTGGGTCATCTACCGTAAAACCTAAAATACAAGGGGGGGGGGCTGTATTTTTTCACTGAACCCTTTTAGGGGGGGCTGTATTTTTGGGGGGCTCTATTTTTGGGGGGGCCAGGGTAGTACTTGGGGGGGGGGGGGGGGGGGGTGCCCCCCAAATTCATCTATCTATCGTCAACAATTTTTGATTTCATCTATCTATCGGTCAACACTTATGGGCAAATCTATCTTATCGTACAACAAATTCTGGGAAAACAATCTTATCTATCGTCAACACATTTCGACCCCAAAATGGGTATTTTTGCTCTCAAAATGGCTCAAAATCGGTATCTTTTTGTCCCAAATAGGCAAAAAATCGCGCGCTACGCGCGGATTTAGACTACATCTAAGTACATTTTCATTAATATTTACACATTATTACTCTGCTTAGTACACTATACTATCCTTGATATTTTCCACCCACCCCACCCGCCCCGCCACCACACACCCAAAGACCCCCCCCCCCCCAAACCATCTATCTCCCCTCAACAAGTTTGGGTCGACCCCAAAAAAAACCCCCCCAAGATTTCAGGCACCCCAACCAAAAAACAGCCCCCCCACTTGGGTCATTCTGCTTGGGGTCGTAAAGTTAGTTCTCTGTAACACCCAACAAAACTAAACACCTGTTACAACGTTCTTATATAATATGTAACGAAAGCCTTATGGCACACCCTAAAAACACTCAATAATGACCAGTAACACCCTGACAGAATTCCATTTTAGGGGTATTTTTGGAACATTTTTTTTTGAGATTTTGGGCAGCGAAAAAATACAGCCCCCCCAGTGTAGTACTTGGTCAGGGTGTTGACGATAGATAGATTGGGACCCGAAATGTGTTGACGATAGATAGATGACCCAAGTCCGAAATCTGGGGGGGGGTCGACCCAAACTTGTTGACGATAGATAGATGGTGGGGGGGGGGTCGCCAAATATCAAGGCATAGTATAGTGTACTAAGCAGGTAATAATGTGTAAATATTAATGAAAATGTACTTAGATGTACTAAATCCGCGCGTAGCGCGCGATTTTTTGCCTATTTGGGACAAAAAGTACCGATTTTGAGCCATTTTGAGGCAAAAATACCCATTTTGGGGTCGAAATGTGTTGACGATAGATAGATTGTTCCCAGAATTTGTTGACGATAGATAGATTTGCCCATAAGTGTTGACGATAGATAGATGAAATCAAAAATTGTTGACGATAGATAGATGAATTGGGGAAGACCCCCCCCCCCCCCACCCCCCCCCCCCAAGTACTACCCTGGCCACCCCAAAAATAGAGCCCCCCAAAGATACAGCCCCCCTAAAAGGGGTCAGTGAAAAAATACAGCCCCCCCTTGTATTTTAGGTTTTACGGTAGATGACCCAAGTCCGAAATCTGGGGGGGGGGTCGACCCAAACTTGTTGACGATAGATAGATGGTGGGGGGGTCGCCAAAAATAAAGGATAGTATAGTGCATTAAGTAGGTAATAATGTGCAAATATTAATGAAAATGTATATAGCGTACTAAATCCGCGCGTAGCGCGCGATTTTTTACCTACCGTAAAACCTAAAATACAAGGGGGGCTGTATTTTTTCACTGACCCCTTTCAGGGGGGGCTCTATTTTTGGGGGGCTGTATTTTTTCGCTGCCCAAAATCTCAAAAAATGTTCTAAAAATACCCCTAAAATGGAGTTCTGTCATGGTGTTACTGGTCATTACTGAGTGTTTTTAGGTGCAGATCTTCCATAAAAAACTTTACGTCATCATATACCGTAAAACCTAAAATACAAGGGGGGGGCTGTATTTTTTCACTGACCCCTTTTAGGGGGGCTGTATCTTTGGGGGGCTCTATTTTTGGGGGGCTGTATTTTTTCGCTACCCAAAATCTCAAAAAATGTTCCAAAAAATACCCCTAAAATGGAGTTCTGTCAGGGTGTTACTGCTCATTATTGTGTGTTTTTAGGTGCAGATCTTCCATAAAAGGCTTTACGTCATCATATACTCGACCACAAACGTACACAAGGCGTCTTACACAAGAACTTGACTTTACGACCCCCAAGCGGGGAATTCCAAGTTGGGGGGGCTGTATTTTTGGGGGGCTCTATTTTTTCACTGACCCCTTTTAGGGGGGGCTGTATTTTGGGGGGGCTCTATTTTTGGGGGGCTCTATTTTAGGGAATACGGTACTCAACCACAAACGTTGTACACAAGGTGTCTTATATAAAAACTTGACTTTACGACCCCCAAGCGGGGAATTCCAAGTTGGGGGGGCTGTATTTTTTGGGGGGGCTCTATTTTTTCACTGACCCCTTTTAGGGGGGGCTGTATTTTTGGGGGGCTCTATTTTTGGGGGGCTCTCTTGTAGGGACTACGGTATTTGGGGCAAAAAATACCCGATTTTGAGCCATTTTAGTCAAAAATGTCCAATGATCTCCCCACCCCTCCCCAAGTACTACCCTGTTTTGGGGGTGCCCCCGCCCCCGCCACCGCCCCGGGCCCGGTCAACCAGGTTCAAAATCTAAGCCTCCGGCCCGGCGAGCCGTTTTCTATCTCTAGTTCAGTGCTGTGACTGGGGGAGAGGGTCCCCCCCAGCCCCAATGGTACCCTCCCGCCCCGGCCTGGTACACTACCCCTACGCCCTACCCGCCCCGCTCCGGTACCCTACCCCCTACCCGCCCCGCTCTGGTACCCTACCCGCCCCGATTTTTGCCCTCAAAATGCCCATTTTTCGGTCAAAAATGCCCAAATTTCGACCGAAAACCCTTAAAAGTGCAAAAAATCGCGCGCTACGCGCGATATATGCACTTTATAGCATATAAAAATAGGCACCCAAAAAACTTGTATGGCACCCTGCCGCCCGTCCCGAAAAATCTTCCCCCCTCCCCACCAAACCGGATTCTCCCCTAAGATTCCAGGTGTACTACCCCGTACCCGCCCCGGATTTTTCCACCTATTATGTACAATGTACCCTACCCGCCCCGCCAAAGTAGCCGCAGCGCTGCTGGGGTTGTGTGTGATGAGGCGTGAGTCGGTGGGAGGGGGGGTCGTAATTGTTATATTTTGATGAACCTGATCTGGATCGGTCAATTGTCAATCACAGAAATTCCAATACAAATTGCATATTTTGCAGAGATCGTGATCGTAAACGGCATTCTCGAAGTCGCGATCGTGACCGCGAAAAGCGTCGACGCAGCCGATCGCCCCGAGATCGCGGGGAACGCGGCGACAGAAGGGACAGGGACAGGGATCGAGGAGATAGGGAGCGACGGTGGGGTGGGCATGTATTTCGTCATAAGTAGAACTGTATTTTGCGCGCTCTCTATCTTCTTAATGGCGGACTTAGGTTGAACACGGAAACCGGAACACGGAAATAATTTACATACAAATCAGTTTCGTGGATTTCCGTGACACGGAAATATTTCCGTGTTCCGTGTTTTTTTATTTTCACGGAACACGGAAATATTTCCCGTGTGAATAGTTGCTGTTTGCGTCAACACGCGGGCTTTTGACGTCGGCACGCTGGCTTTTGTCATCACCACCGCAAAAGCACCGTTTGCGCGCCTGAATCATCTCCGTGTTCCGTGGCACGGAACTATTTCCGTGTTCCGTGATTCTCCAAAATACTCACGGAACACGGAAATATTTCCGTGTTCCGGTTTCCGTGTTCAACCTAAGTCCGCCCTAACAATCGCGTTGGCGTTATTGTCGGTACGGTATTGAAGCAGAGGTGTCAATCGGCCTGGGTTAGGTCAGGTCGGCCTGGCCCGTCCCGATTTTTTTACCAACTTTTTCTGATGACATTTTGGTCGGTCGTGAGAAGCATGATTCTTGACACAAAATTGACGCTCCAAACTAAAAAAATTGCAACTATGAGTACATCCAGTGCCAAATCCAGGTTTTTGATGAACGGCCGGAAAGTCCGGTCCGATTGACACTTATGAATTGGAAGCCCCTGCCTCATTTATGGAAGCAACTGGTGTTGGTGTCATTGGGGGACAGTGTAGTTCTTGGGTGAGGAGGGCGCGAGGGGCCGGGGAGAACTGGGAAATCCCATGACAACCGCACAATTGACGTCCCTTATCTCAGACTTGGACTTAGGCGTTGGCTTAGGTTCACTTTTACCTACGTTCGTTTACTTACTCGACTTACGTTCAAGCCAAATACTAAGCCGATCCGTGCCACCACACAATATTACCGCATAATTAAAAATTGATCCGGGATGAGTGAAGTCTTCCCCAGTGATGTAGTTGGTCCGAGCAAGAAAGCTAGCTAGCTGGAGGGGTCCGGCGCAAGAAAGCTAGCTAGCTGGCCGGGTACCCCGATTTGGGGGGTATTGGCCCAGAAGTAAAAAAACGGGTATAAAAATTGGTCAAAATTATGCCAAAATACGCCCTAAAATGCGTGTTTTTGTACATGCGTGAGCAAATTTGAGCGAATTTGACCGTTTTGGCCCATAAAATGATCATTTTGGCACTAAAATGAACACTTTTTTGACTTGATGACCGGAGCAAGAAAGCTAGCTAGCCAGTTTGGGAGTATGGGTTCACGGTATATTACCCCACATACCCCAACCACATCACTGCTTTCCCCGTCTAACTATCGTCGGTCGGGTTTCCCAAAATGCATCCATATGACTGGACTGACCATCGCATTTTACGTACAGACGCGACCGTGGTGACCGCGGCGACCGCGACCGTGGTGGGGAACGCGAATACCGCGAACGTCCATCCGACGGTCCGCCGGTTGTGTACGAACGACGACCGAACAAATACTGGGACAAGGCACCCTCCGGATTTGAGCATATGACGCCCAAGGAGTATAAAGAATTGCAATGTGCGTGCGTTTGGGTATTTGGAACCACCGGGGTGCATGGTTTTTATTTTAAATTCACTAGGTGCAATTTGCTTTGCATCTAGATTCTAGATCTTTGTTTTCTGGGCAAAGTGCGGAAATTCTAGGTTCAAACTGCACCTAGTGAGCAAGTTCCCCGGCAGTTAACAGCGATATCGCATGTGCTCGCACATTCAGAAAATGTTTCAGGGGCACTTTTACCCTGCTCGGGTATGGGAATTTTTTATCTTTGGTTTTTTTAATAATTCAACAAGTGAAAAACATCTTGGCGAGTTTTGCTCTTCGACTTCCTTGAGACCGGTGTGGGGCTGTTGATTTTGCTAATGCTAACACTGTCGGTGTTTTTCGGCGGCGGTGTTGGCAACTTTCAAACTAGACTGTCTCCTCACCGTATGATCATATTAGGCACGCTCCCATTTTGTTCTGCTCAAAAGGTATACAGCTACCGAAAAGTATATGGCTACTTGGTTTTGTTTCAGTGCAAGGCCAAGTGCCCCGGGCCAATATCCACACATCGGTACCGGTTGTCGGTCCGTCGGTCACCTGTCAATCGCGTCGTCTGTATGTCGGCAACATCCCGTTCGGTTGTTCGGAGGTCAACGCTAGTTTACTAATTTAATTTTATTAAATCTGCCTTTTCTCTTAATCTTTATATTTTTATGTTTTTCAGGAACACATGTTGGACTTTTTCAACCAACAGATGCACATGTGCGGCCTGTCACAGGCGCCCGGCAGCCCGGTGCTGGCCTGTCAGATAAATCTGGACAAGAACTTTGCGTTCATAGAGTTTCGATCGATCGATGAGACCACCGCCGCGATGGCGTTTGACGGTTCGTTTGCTTTCACTTTCTTTTAGTATGAAATAGAGAGAAAATCGTTGTGTTCTATTAATATAGGTATCAATTACATGGGCCAGTCATTGAAAGTGCGCCGACCGCGTGACTACCAACCGATCACGCAGCCGTTGAGTGGTCAAGGATCGAGCATGCCCGGCGTGCCTGGTCAGTTGGATCTGGATTCATAATTTATTTTTCATTCCTTAATTTTTAACCTATGAAATACGAGCAGACAATTCAATTTCAGGTGTTGTGTCAACTGTGGTACCGGACAGCAACCATAAGATTTTCGTTGGCGGCTTGCCCAATTACTTGCACGATGACCAGGTACGTGTGAGTTGGTTCGGTTCAATTGTAATAAACAGCTGAATGAATAAACTAGTACATGTAACAATAAGAACATATAATAATGAATAGAAAATCGATCAGGTAAGATGTTTCATTTTTTCATTAAAATCGCGCGTAAGATATAGATGTCTCGTACGCAAAACTTTCTGTGCTCTTTCTTGTTTTAGTCGTCTGCTGCCGCGCCGGCTGCATAATACTCAATCTGGCGACACACTGTCTGGACCCCTCATTGTCCCCCTTTGTCCCCCCCTTGGCGACAGTTCCGTGTCCACCCACCCCGTGTCCGTTCTCTTTCAGGTCAAAGAATTGCTGTCCAGTTTTGGACAATTGAAGGCTTTCAATCTGGTTAAGGACGCCGCCACCAATCTGTCGAAAGGATATGCTTTCGCCGAATATTTGGATCACGGAATTACGGATCAGGTTTGCACATTTTCTCTTCCGTTGCATTTACATTTAGAGGGTAAAAAATGAAATAACATTTTGCAGGCAATTGCTGGTCTGAACGGCATGACGTTGGGTGAGAAGAAATTGGTGGTTCAACTGGCAGCCATTGGCGCGCGACAGCAGATGACGAATCCGAATGCGCCCGCACAGATTCAGGTGCGGATTTTCTCTCAAAGTGTGAAATAAAAACAAAGAGAAAATTATCACTATGATGATTAGGTATCGGGGCGTACGCCGAAACCCGATATCCGATAGCTGATGCTAGGTAAATGCCGATAGTTCTCAAGAAGGCCCCGATAACGCCAAAATACCAATAAAACGCTTCTTTTATAGCAAAAAATGAGGTATTCGGCAAACCCGGCGCGTGGCTCTTTAGATACCCTTGAGCATTGCGCGGAACGAATTGTGTTGATCATAATCGTGCTCTGTTGTCGTATGCAATATGAAGACAGCTCCCCAAAAAAGACCTTTTCAGTTCGTAAAGCAATGAATATCTGTAGGTTGCAGACGTGTTTTTAAGAAGGGTGGTTTAGTCGCGATAGCCGATACCTTGAAAAAAAAACATGCCGGTAAACGATGGGCGATACTTTTTGCGCACCGATACCCGATACTTTCCGGTCCCTAATTATGATTGTTACCGTACGCAGGTGCCGGGCATCAATCTGACGCAAGGCGCTGGCCCGGCGACCGAGGTGTTGTGCTTGATGAACATGGTGACACCCGATGAACTGAAAGATGATGAAGAGTATGAAGGTTGTTTTTTCTCTCTTTTTTGTTTCAGATTGTTGGTTTTTTTTGTTGATGTTTAATTTTGCAATTGTTGCAGACATTCTCGAGGACATTCGCGAAGAGTGCGCCAAGTACGGGGCGGTTCGGTCGATCGAAATCCCGCGGCCCATTGAGAATGTGGATGTGCCCGGCGTTGGAAAGGTGCAATCATATTTTTGTTTTTTTCTTCAGATTTTTTTTTGCTTTGTGCGTAATTTTGCCTAGTGGAGACACCGCTCACTCGCAGTGGTGTAGTGGAAGGGGGTTGGGGGGTTACCCCATGGTGTGGAGTTTGGGAAATCGGCCGGGGTATCGGGTATGGGAACTTTTTTACCTTTGGAACAAGTACCCCTAAGACGTAACTTTTTGGCCCCGAGAAGAACCAAAATTGACAATTTCTCGCCTAAAAATGTCAAAAACCGCTTGCTGCTGCAAGAAAATCGTATTTCAGCACTTTTAGACTTTTTGCCACTTCTAGAAGATTTTTGGGGTCATTTTTAGAAACCCCTCGGATGGGAAGTTTTTAAATTTTTGGAGAACCCCCTCTCGGTACGGCGAAATTTTTTATTTTTATGGCTATGTATGGGAAATCCCCGAAAATTGGGCTGGGTATGGGAAAATTCCGATTTCTCAGCGGCACCACTCGTCATTCGAACACTGATTGATATTTTTCCAGTAGATAGGTCATCCACATGTGAAGCATAACCGAGCGGGACACGTGGGCGATGCAGCACTGACTTGAATTTTAGCTTGTGACACAGCTGTTTACAGAAAGAAACAACGGGGCAGGATAGACGTTTTCGTGTCTTTTTATTTCATAATTGCGTGCGTGTGACCATTCTTGCATCCGATCAAGTAACCGAACTATATTACGTTACCACCTGGTGCCACAAATAGCAAGCACACACGCAGGTGTTCGTCGAGTTCGGCAGTGTGGCCGATTGCCAAAAGGCGCACGCAGCGTTGACCGGTCGCAAGTTCGCCAATCGCGTCGTGGTGACGTCGTACTTCAATCCCGATTTGTACCATCGCAGACAGTTCCATGCCGGCGGCGGGGGACAGTGATGCGATCGGGCTGTGGTTAGGTGGGTGGAGTGTTGGTAAACATGAATTAAGTCGATCAGTTAACAAATTAATAATTTTGCATCGATTCGTAGACCACAGTGGCCGTGGTTGTAAGAAGTTTGCTTGTTAAAGTAAAAGGATTATCAAAATCCATTTCTCGCGTACGATAACAACGTCAACGAAGGGATATGAATCGATGCAAAATTGACCTGACCTTGGTTGGTTCTGCTGACCCTACAAAGGAACTTGTGGTGATTTTTTTAACCGTAGCGTGTCAACCTATTTTGTAAAGCAACACAAAAAATTGCACATGTCCAAAACGATGAAATGTAATCCGTTTGTAATTCTAGCTTGTCTCTCTCGCGTATCGAAGTGAAACATCAACACTATATACTATGTTCTGTAGCAGCACGCTGTTGTTTTGTGTCTCTCATCGTCTTTATTATAAATTTTGTGTGTGATTTTATTCGTTTGTTTGTGTGGAATTATTGACTGTTTTGGATGGCTGGTTTTTGTATGCTGGGTTGCATCGAACGCCTATTTTGTTTTTGTTTTGTGGAATTTTAATCTAACTTTTATAGAAACAAGTACTGAACTCCTTTGATCGTGATTACCGAATTGTCATTTGTAATTAATCGATATACTTTATAAACACTGAATGTTTATCACAGAGTTTGAAATACAGTCAGCATCTGTTCTGTTATTTTAAACTCTGTG